>JAHPZR010003015.1:0-32500 GCA_019787425.1 Platygyra sinensis | reverse complement strand
AGCGATATTCTACATCTATTGGCATGTGCATAACAATTAATATTTTTAAAAACACAGCAACGGTTTTCAGTTTCGGAACTTGTTTTGATGTTTCGAACATCATTGTCAGCCAGAATGTATAGTCAGGTTGAGATTTTCAAAACGGTTGGTATGTATAATTACCTCATAAACAACAAAACTCTATAAATTCAATATTCGTTAACGGTTAAACTTATTTAAACTAACCAAAAAAGTGAAAGACCCGGACAAGAAATAAAAAAAAAGTAAACTAAAACTCCCGGTAAACAACAGATAAATTTAGAATGCAACGACAGACTAATACGATCAACTTGTTTGTTGAGTTCATATTTTAACTGTTCAATATTAAAACTCTCTTTTATTTTAATTAAGTTAAGAATAAGTGCAGGCATGATCGAGAATCTTTAAACAAGAAATATCACCTTTATCCCTACAATCTTTACAAGCACTGAGATGTTTGAAAATGTGGGAATTTTTGTCCCAAGAGAGCTGCTCATTAACACGTGTGTTGGAAAATGCCTATTGGTTTCACCAATATAACGAACTCCGCAGCTCTCACATTAGATGTGCAACAAGTTGTCCACAGCATATAAATAGACTTTAAATTTCAAAAAGATTTTCTTTTTTAGGACGCTAAACAGTCTAAGGCAATATTTATATTAAAAAATTATATTAATTTTTTAGCCGGATATTTGTTGTTTAAGAAATAACCGATTGTGCGATTTCAGTCAGATTCGATCAATCATTAATACTTCTATTATTATTTTTTTAATTCCTCTAGAATAATCATAAAACTGGCCGCCATGCATTGCGGTGTATAAATAATTGCACAAAAGCCACAAATATTTATCAGGTGAATATATCAGTAGATTAATGATCGGTACCTATCAGAACTCAGAACAAAAGATTAGATTGAAAGTGGATTTTACTTGCAAATAATAGCCCGTCTCTTGAGCAGGAACTTGTCCCAAAATTTGCGTTTGTTGACTTACAAACGGTGCCAGCTTTAAAACTTTTATTCCGGCAAGGGCTTGTGCGTGGTACCTTTGCAAGGAACAGTTTAGATAACTGCTGCCAAGATGTTTCCCATCAATTTTATCGCCTTCGTTTCTCACTACTCTCCTTACGGCGTCGCTTGCATCGCTGCCACTGTGTTGGCTGCTATTTTGTTCTTCATAGACCAGTATTCTTCTCGTTCAAGTAAACCTGTGCAGAATACAGAAATCCAATGTACTTCGTCTGGAAAGCTTATTCGTCCAGTTGGACTTCTGGAAAAAGGACTTATCAGTGCCTTTGATAAACGACACATTCCAAAGATTGTGTTTCTTCTGCATCTCAAATCGAAAGTACACCTTGATCCCGACACGGTCAGGCAGGCATTGGTATTGCTCGCTAAACGCTACCCACTTTTGAGGATAAAAATATCCAAAGAGTCGCGCAATGGAGAACCGGTCACCGAATACTTCACTGAAGTGGAAGATCCTCGTGAAGTCAATTTTGAAGAACTCAAGGACTCTAACGCCCAAGATCTTGAATCTGTTTTTGAGCGCGAACTAGAGACGCCTTTTGATCTGAACGTAGGTCCCTTGTGGCGAGCTGTTCTTTTGGATGAAATTCACGTAGATGGAGCCGCGAATGACGCATACAAAAACTCGATTTTCTTTACTTTTCTGCATGTCATCACAGACGGTCGTTCAATCCTTCTTATGAGGGAACAATTTTCTCGCTACCTGACCATGGTTTATGAAGGCCAAGAAGTTGAAGTGAAGAGCATGCCGTTCCGTCCTTCCACTGGAGTTCTGATGCGGCACCGTTGCACTCCGTCTGTGCTGGACAAAATGGTTTACAGAGTGTCTTCGTGGCTGTCAAATCTAAAAGCGGTCTTGAAGATTCCAAGACCTGAGAATCTATCACCTGGCCAGCTACCCACCAGTATTCACCCGCGATCCCACTGCACCAGATAAGACATCGGTTGTGTGTCAAGAGTATTCCTCCCAAGAGACACTGGGATTGACCAAGGCATGCAAAATGTCCAAGTGCTCTGTTCATGAAGCCATCACTGCGGCTGCACATTTGGCCATGGCAAAAATCTTGCACAAAGGAAAAGAGGAAACGTCAATAAACTCACTGTACCTAAAATCGAGCTGCAACGTTGATATTAGGAAGGAATGTCGACCCGTGATCGAGAGCAACGAGTTTGCATTGTGTGGCAGCAGTTTCCGCACTGAAATCAAGGTATCACCCCGAGACAAGGACTTCTGGAAGTTTGCTCAACATTGCGCTCGGCAAGTCCAGTGGGCGTTCTTCACTGGCCAGCATCATAAATTCTTGAAGCAGTGTCAAATGAAATTGATGGCACCTGAGAAGCAAAGTGCGGTGCAGTGTAACCAGCAGGATCAGAGAGTCTTCAATTTGTCCAACGTCGGACGTCAGGAGTGGAAGTCAGGAGAGAATGGTCCTTACTGTTTTGATGGACTTGCAGCCTCGGTGTCTTTACGTCCCTCAGGGGTGGTCTTTGGGCTAATGTTTGCGATCACAAATGGAAAATTACGTTGCACCAATAGCTACAATAAGCGAGTCGTGAGCAGAGAGCAGGCTGTGGAGTTTCTTAAGCTCACTCTAGATATTCTAAAAGGTGCTTGTGATGAGAATATCGCTGCTCGAATGATAACTGGAACACGAAGCACTGACCATATAACACCTATTTTATAGAATCTGCATTGGCTGCCAGTCGAAGCAAGAATTAACTTTAAGATCTTGCTTATAACGTATAAGATCTTAAATGGGCAATCTACCAGCTATTTAGCATCTATCATACAAGAATACCACCCATCGAGAACACTGAGATCGTCACTCGTTCACTGTTATGTATCCCATTTATCAAATCCAATTCCTATGGTAGACGCGCTTTTTCAGCAGCTGCGCCGGAATTATGGAACTCAATTCCCGAATACATCAAAAGAGCAGAAACAGTAGAAACATTTAAAACTAGGCTCAAGGCATTTTTGTTTCAAAAACATTACTGTTAATTAATTATTTATTTCTTGTGTCTTATATATCTGCTATAAGATCCATTGGACACATCCGTAGATACCTTCCGTTTTTTTCCGTTTCTTTTTTAATGACTGATCTGTTGTTAGGTGCATTGAGATCAGAAATGCAGCCTATAAGCACCTATTTATTATTATTATTATTATTATTATTATTATTATTATTATTATTACTATTACTATTACTATTACTATTACTATTACTATTACTATTACTATTACTATTACTATTACTATTACTATTACTATTACTATTATTATTATTATTATTACTATTACTATTACTATTACTATTACTATTACTATTATTATTATTATTATTATTATTATTATTATTATTATTATTATTATTATTATTATTTCGAGGGCATAATAAGTGTGTACGGTCATAAAGGGTAGGAAATTAGCAGTTTTCTTTAAAAGAGGACTATGCACTGGCTAAGCAGTATTTTTCCCGTGGCCATGCATAGCCTGTTCTTTTGTACCAAAAAAAGCTTGGAAAAATTTACCACTTTGTCGAAGCTAGGAAAAGTGTCCTCCCTGGTTAAGTTAAGGTTCAGTAGACTCCGAGTCGAGAATATACCAATGCCCTTGCTTATACTTTTGATTCAACGTAGAGGTTTTCGTCGATGGGGCGGTACCAAGCGGTAACGTTTTGCGTGTGCCACTAGTTATTCTTCTGCCTTACTCATGAAAACACACAGACTTGAAGTGTCGAGCACTAAACTGGGTCACTGTATTGTGTGACCTGAGCGATACATACAGCTTAGGGCCCCCCCCCCCCCCTCCCCCGGGGGGATCCCTAGTTCAGACCATTGTTAAATTACTGAAAATATAACTTGTGAAGGGCTTTTGTTTATTTTCTTTTCTATAATGATGAAAAAGTGGTTTCTCGGCTTAACAACATACCCATATCAAGGCTAGAGTACAAAAACCATACCCTATTTATGAGTAAAACATGGCCAAAATCAGCTAAAATCGATACCTTATTTATGACCGAAACTCCTGTAAAACCATACCCTTTGGGGACGCACATACCTATATAGCCCATATAAGAGAGTGCCCCGGCCTCGGGTAAGGACCCGTCCACAATACGCTAGACGAATTTGAAAACACAGCCTACCGTCCGTACTAATCCGTCAGGAAAACATAGCTTTTCTGGCGAAAACGCTCTTCAAACTGGACGAATTTAAAAATACCGGCTTTGCATTTTAGTGTGGAACAGACCTTTAACCTTAAAACTTCTTCCTCCGACATTTGACCGCGAACTCAAAGATCTTGTTTTCTTTTACAAATGTCTGAATGGTTTTTACTGATCTAAATGTTATGATTTTGTTTCTTTTTGTTTCTCACGGCCGAACCAGACTAAGTAATTCTTATAACCTTAAAACTCCTGTATGTAAAACTAGCACATTCCAGGGCCTCTACTTTTAAGTAAGATACCGTGCAAGAACTAGGCAAAAGAACAATAGACCGTGGCAATAGCGGCAGTTATTATTTCGGCGCTGATCACTCGAATCAAATTAAATTCAACGTATGTGATTGGTCCACACGCAAAAAGCTTGAAATTTGAATTTCAAATTGAAAAGTAGATACACTGGAATCCGTTCGAATATCTTTTTATTTTGGATTTGAATTCGTTGCATTGTAAATTTAACATATCTTAAACTGACAAAATTTCGATGCGCCAAAAGCTAACTTTTGATTGGCGCATAGAACAATGCTAAAATTTTACCGGAGATAGATTTTAGAGAGATGGGGCACATATCAAAAAAATTTTGTTGATGTCCTTTTTTATTGCTTTTTTCTACGATTTTCGATATCCGCAATCAGATGCGCCGATTTAATTGAATTTAAAAATTATTCTTTCCAGACCACACCTCTTAATCGATTTTGCCTATTGCCTGCCTAGTTTTTTGCTCCGGAATCATTACTTAATCCGTCTTGCTAAGCTCTCGGAAAAAAACTATATCTTGTAAATTTGCACCCCTCCTACCCGTTTTGCTACAATACTGCTTTCCTTCCGCAACCTCATTTCTGAGCACATGTTTCACCTTTACTGCCTCAATCGCTTGGACATATACTTCTCACAGGACCTGGTCAAATGTACGATCCTGCCCCTGTCATGCCCTAGTTTTTTGAGCGTCTTTTTTAAATTTAACCGTGTCCTGTTTAATGTATTATTTGTATCTTAATTTTTTTTTTTTTCAAATAGTCATTGGGCGGTGCCTTCGCATTGGGTCCCTCGTGTCCCGTTCGCACCTGCCCTTTTGACCCTTATATTTCATTTCTTCTCGGTGTACTTGCTCTTGTGTAAGGTAACATGTGAAAATGGCGAATACCAAAAAAAAAAAAACATTTGAAAGCGACGGCCCTTTTCGAAAGCGCTGACGTTCCGATAATCATGAATATTTATCCCCTCCGCCCCGTGTCTGGAGTTTCAGTGGCGGGTTCCAGACCTCAAGCTAAGGGGGGAGGGGGGAGGGGGGGGGGTGGGGGGCTCCCCTAGACCGCCACTGGAGTTTCCCTCAAACACAAATCCAAAATGGTCGGTGATAGTTACGTTTTCAAAATTCCTCCGGCGTTAGTGTGAACGAAAAAACATTTTGATGCGTTTTTCAGAGTGAAACCTCCGGTTTCAAATTCCGCCGGCGTAGTGTGGATGCGGTCTTATTCCTACGTTGGAAGTATGAGTGGGAGTTGGCGAAGAGTGTCCGGGCAATCTGATAAAATGGTGGTGAGTTTCCCGGGGTGGACAGGTTTTCAATAGAGAGAAGTATCGACACTCCAGATCGCTCCATTCTAGAAAATACGGATTGAATACTTGCTGATTAACACAACTTTGAGAACCAAAGGTACGATGTTTAGCGGGCATGAAAATTCTACGAATATAATAAAGCGTCTGTTTATATTGAACCTGTTTAATTCTCTAATCGTATCTATAACAAAATTCTCGATCGTGATTGGTTCTCCGCGCGCCTATTTTTCACGTAATCGGCGCCCGATCACGTGAGTGTCTAATTACAGCTGTCCGATTTGAACTTTTCGTAATCGGACACCTGTAATTGGATACCCACGTGATTTTCACGCCAATTACGCGCGCTTCAATGGCTTCCTTAGCAATGTTTTCTACAGTTTTCAAAACTTAGGAAAAGCGCTACAGACGTTTTCGCTAAAAAAAAGTTCTCAGAAGACATTTTTCCCGAAATTTGTTATAGATACGATTAATTAGTAATTGGACCTCGTGTCGTACAATATACCTTTTTCGCTTGTACATTTTGTTTTCCCAATACAGATCATGTGATGATACTCAGGAGATTTGATCCTTTGTCTTGTTCATTAAAAAGAGTACATGCAGACATATTCATGCTTGCATGTTATCTTTTTAATGAAGAAAACAAAGATCAAGTCTCCTGAGTATCATCACATGATCTGTATTGGGAAAACAAAATGTACAAGCGAAAAAGGTCTATTCAGGGACTAATCGTGCTCGTAATTTCAAATCGGCCTCGCGCTTCGCGCTCGTCCGATTTTGAAATTACTCGCTCGATTACTCCCTGAATTGTACTCCACTCGGTCCAGTTACTATTACTAATTAGGCTAGGGGCGCACTAGACCAAATTTGGTTGGTATAAGAAATAACTCAGTCACCAAGTAGTCGTAAAATACTAAGTGCGACGCCCAGTTTCAAACACTCGCCATTTTTTGCGGATTGTCAAAATTCCGCCAATCTTGAAAGAAAGAAGTGCTGTTTCGAGGCTGCCAAATTTTGGCAAAGGAAACAATCTTGTTTTCTTAACCCTGAAACTGTCATATTTCTTCAAACATGTCTGGTGAAATTATCATTCTCCTTGAAGAATGTCTGGATTAAATTTACGCAAAAATAACTTTGTTTGGCTAGTCCAGTTAGCGCGTATTAGTGCGTATATATCAATCAGTGAAGGTATAGTTAAAAACATGTTGGTCTGGTGCGACCACCGCCAAAATTTGGAAATTGCGAAATTTTGGCAATTCTTCTATCGCCAAAATTTGGAAATATTTCAAACAAACAAAAATTGGCTCTTGTACGACCCGGGACAGAAATTAGCATTGAGAGTTGTTTGGCACCTGAACAGACAAAGCAGCAGTCAGATCGAAACTACTCAAACTAGAATAACGAGACAATGAAAGTTTCATAGTTTATTTATATCATCTTATTCTAAGGGGCTTCAACTGTTATAAATTGTTAAGCAAAATGGAACCATTTAAAAAAAAAATAAAACCAATTTTGGTCGTAATTAAAAATGTTTCTATTACGGTCGAAACTTAATTGTCATTGGTTTCGAACCACACGTTTCTTCTTTAAAAAATGCTGATTGAAGCAATTTGCATGTATCGAACTTCTGAATCGCAACTTCGTTATGATGTGTTTATCTCGTAGAACGTCTCAAACGCCACGTTGTATGTCCACCTAGTTGCAAAGTTTCTCTTTTAACACTTTCTTCAGTGCATGCCGCAAAGAATTTATCCTCCAACAGTAAACGAAAGGGTTCAGTGAGCTATTGAGGAAGGCAATTGTTGTTGCATACAGATAGGCCGTTTTTACTTGGGTCGAGTATCCCCAGACCTTTTGCGCCAATTTAACGCACAAGAAGGGTAGGTAACACGCTGTAAAAAATCCCACCACGAATATCATGGCAACTGTTGATTTCTTGTAACGTTTCATGTTCCCCACGTGGCCCGTCTTTTGCTCTATCTGTAGATTTGACTTGATGACTTCAATTCGACCCTCGTGTTTCCTAACGCATTGCAAAATCTTTATGTAGGCGAGATACGTAGAAAGCAAACAAAGCGAAGTGATAGCGATCAGAATATTGTTGTAAATATCTGGGGGTATGAGAAAAATACGAAACGCAGCCAGGACGATGAAAACGATCCAGAAACTCGCTACCGCGAAAAGAACACGCCTGGTAGTCACGATTTTGTTGTAGCGTAAGGGGAAAAACAGCGCAAGACACCTTTCCAAGGCCATTCCAGACATCGTGAGCACCGAAGCGCCTGCTGTTACATTTCCCAGCGACTCGAGCAAAATCCTGGTGGTGCAGTACATATCGAAGCGTTGCGAGATCTCGCCGATCTTATGGATGACAAAACAGGGTTGCGCCAGCAGACCAACCGTTAAATCACTGAAGGCGAGACAGTCAATGAAAACGTTCGACGGCGTGTGAAGCAAGGGGCTTTTCCAAACACTGTACATCACGATTAAGTTTCCAGCCACGGCCGTCGGAGAGGAGGCAGTGTTGATGATCGAGGTCAAAATGTGTGCGACGTAGAGGTACTGAGCGGAATCAAAGTTTACGATTAGAAGAAAGCAACCTTCTTCCTCGTCGATGGATTGAAAGGTGGAGAAATTTGAACAATTTCGACTTGACTCCAGTGACGGCATTTCACCTCTTTCTTGTTCTAGAAGGCATGTGAAACTAACAGAACTTCGTACGAAACTGTTTCAGCTTCAACCTGCATGACTTGTAAAGCCAGCGACAGTGATTAAACTTTCAGTTTCTTATACGCCGGAAACAGGCACATCCAGGCACCGGTCCAGTGAAGCTTTTAAGCTTTTGAGCATAACTTTTTTTTCGAATGCTTGTTTAAAAATACGCATTTAAATACAGTTTTCTTAACACGTGCCGCGATTGACCCGGCGTCCCAGTGGGAGTTCTATTGGAGGGGCAAAACAGACTATCATTGTAAGATAAAAGAGACGTTACTTATTCAAGAACTTCAACCAGCTTTCAACGTCAACGTCGGAAGTGAAAAGCTGATGCTTTATTAATCTGTTATTTTATATATATATATTTTATAGTTTACTGTTAAGTATTTGCTTAATCTAGGTTCCAGTCCCCTCACCCGCTTTGTTATATATAAATAGCTGTTTTAAATTTCAACGGTTACTTTTGAAAATGTATGTAGAGTACATACGAAACGTCAAGTCAAAATGAACAAGTTCAATATGTTTATCACTGCTGTTTGTGTCTTATTTTTGATCATAATCGTTCCAGCAGCTGATTGGTTCATGACTCATTTACAGGTAAATTGAAATCAATCGTGTTAGGCCCGGTTCAAATGTCGTACTTTACATGTGCCGAACCTGATGGTTAATCTCGCTGTTAAGTACACTTTAAGTTCAACTTCTAAATCAGCTTCAATCAACACACTTATTTTGCCATTGAGTGTGCCGTTTTATTCGACTACGGCAGTCAAATAGAACGGCAAATGTTCGACTTCGATTCAGACGTCGAACTCACGTCAACTCACGTGCCGAATCTCTTGCATACTTCGAGATTACGTAATATAAAATATATTTAACCTCAAATAGTTTGTGTCGAATGAGACGACGCAGTTAGGTTCGAGGTCTGAATAAACGGTCGAACTAAATTATTTAAGTCGACTCAAATGGATGTTACGTTCAACCCATGTAAAGTTAGTCGTTTGCTTAAGCGGGAAAAAAATTTTAGTGCGTGTAAGCATGCTTTGAAATTCACACAGTTTCTCACTGAATAAAACGCGACCAGACTTAGGTCTCGTCCACCTTACGCCGGAGGAATTTTCACTCTGAAAACGCCTCACTTTTTCCGTACACACTACGCCGGACCGAGGAATGTAAAATCGCAACAGTCACCCATCGCGCCTTCACGATTCACGTAGAGTAACCATCTTAGATGGCCAAATCTGAAGAGAGCAGGACTGGAAACGACACAAAGTGATTTCTGACAACAAATTAACTCCAATACAGTTCCTGTGTGTGGGGGTTTCAAACTTTAATCCCATAGTCTAGAGGTAACGCGCAGTGCAATTTGTTTACATCTGACTGACTCATTTTGTTAACGGTGGTTTTTGTCTCTAAACAAACGCTTAATGGCATGGTATCTTAAAAAACTTAATGTTAGGATTGATTTCATTCAAATCGCAATAATTGACCACGTATCCTTTGACCTCGCCTCAAAAGAAAAAAATGTCTGTCAGAACCATAGTTTTACGTTTTAGAACCTAGTCCTGTGTAATTTTGTTTAAACTTCTGGCCACGAGATGGATTTTTGTTCAGTGGACGTCCCAGATTCAACTCCTCCACGCTTTGTAAATAGCCCACTAACTTGTCAGCCTCTCACCAGTGGGATTTTTAAAAAGTCTCCGTTCAATTTACAATATCTTTTTGCTTGGTATCCCAAATTAGTACAATAGTGCTAACGACTTCGACAATTTTTTAAATAAATATGTTGTTTGCCGTATTGGGAAAAACTGTGCCCGACGTCTTGCGTACTTGCAGCCTCAGGCCGTACTCAAGACCGCTGGCATAGTTTTAACTAACACGTGCATGGACCCGGACTAAGGCCGGCAAATAACGTGTTTATTTTGTCTCTGCGGAGTTGAAAGCAACTTTTAGGTTAAATTTTAATGAAAGCCGTTTAGCTTAAATCTGGCGTACGCGTGCGTTTGACATTTCAGGTGAAAAAATGCGATACTGTTTTCAGAATTTGTTGGGCTGATTTTATATGTGACACTGAGTAGCGAAATCTGACGTACGTTTAAAATGGTGGGGTTTTGGCCTGAAATGTCCGTGATATGTGATATCTCTTCGTCGATCTTCGCTGCCTTTGCTTGTGTTTTCCAAAATTTTTCTCAGTTTTCTTCAGTGAAGTATGTTTTCCGCAGTTCACTTTTGCTATGACGGCTCTAGTCATTGAAATCCATGATTGTTTGACTCTTTGCTGAATGTTTAGATTTTACGCTGTTTTACGGTGAAAAAAAAAGGCTTGAAAAGTTGCCAAAGTTGGAAATTTTGGAGTGGTCCGGACGTTCTCCGGGTCCGGATGAAAAATTCCGGACGGCTAGAGCGCATGCGATTAGCCAGTCGGATTCTATTAGGATTCCAAATCGCTGAGAAGCTGGAAAACTGTATTTTTTTAATTTACCCTCAGTTTTAGTTTCACTCTTTTTTTGGTACTTTTTTAAATTCTTAATTGGTCAGTGATCGATCTGTTGCCATTCCACTGCCGAGAAAAACTGTAAGTAAAGTACAATGTTTGGAAAAAAACGCCCCCAAAATACTGTATAGAAAACTAAAATATAATAAAAATAAAAACAAGAATTAAGGGTTCGCTTACCATATTTGTAAAGTATGGTATAGTGGTATAATACACCATGATGGCTAAGCCAATTAAAACTCTTGAATTGTATTATCCAATGATCCAGTTTTAATATTACGGGATTGAACACAGTAAACGTGTAAAAATGTCCGCGCGAAGTTGTTTTTAATTATGTCGCTCAGTGAATAGATATTTTACAGCAAAACTGTTAAACTTAATTTAAACGAATGTAATAGACCTTTTGCGCTTGGGTGGATTGTTTTCCCATTACTGACCATGTGATATTCTCTACAGAATCGTTCTTTTATTGATCTAAAAATTACTTTTCATATACACACGACTTTTTGAAAATTTGAAAGCAAGAATTCTCAAGAGTATCATCAAGTGGTCTGAAATGCGGCAACAAATTAAGACGAAATCCGATAGAAGATGGAGCAATTTCAGGTTTTAGTGGACAAAAATCTGTACCAGAGTAATTTTAAATATTTTACAATCATTTTTACATTTTTTTAAAGCTAAATACATAAATAATTGCCTGGAATAACACCGAAAAATAATTTCCCACGGGAACGAGAGAAAATAAATTTCAAAGTTCCGTGATTTTGTGGAAACACAGGCAAAATTCCATCATCAGTTTCATTTCACCAAAACTTTAAGCGTTTCATACGAAGTTCAACATTCGTTTTCGACGTTTGGTGTTGCTAGAAATGAATTGTTTTGAGAAGATAATTAAAAGAGCCCTACAGAAGTTTCCAATACAATGTAAATAATCTTGGTACAAGATTTTTGTCCACTTGTTACCCCAACGTCTGGCGGATTCCGTCTTAAACCGCCTAGTCGAAAAAGGTTTTTACGATAACTGCAGAAATTCACTCGCGCTCATTGGTTAAATTTTATTGTCCATATGCGGACAGACAGATAAATTTGAAATTCATGCGACGCGTCAGCGAGCGAGAGCGGGCAATTCGACAATTTGTTATCGTAAAAAACAAATTGATGTCAGTTTTTAATGCGTCTGTCCTGTTATTGACAATGAATTTCGTCATAACATTGTCAAAGTAGTTTGCGGATCCACTCGGCTATCGCCTCGTGGATCCACAGCTACTTTGACAATGTTATGACGAAATTCATGATCAATAACAGGACAGACGCATAAAAAACTGACGTCAATTTGTTAAATATTACCGCAGAAGCTATAGCCAGTGTGTCTCATGTATCAGCGAGGCCTTATAGATTTCTAGTAATTGGATTGTGGTTCACAAAAAATGATTGTGGACTATGAAAAATGGATCATTGATCTTTGCCGTTTTTACCGCTTTAATTTTCTCTCCCTGCATAGCCTATGACCTCGATCTTTAATTAAAACGAACTGGACTGATGTGTATTTCATGCCACATTTACACAGCTTGTGATGAGCAATTCTTTGTTTTCATGTGACGTCATCATTTTCCAAAATTACAAATTAGCAATCCTACAGGCGTTTTAGTGTCATCAGACATAAGACCTTATCAAAACTTGGCGTTTAACGACGTTTACGCTCGATAGGTTTCTTCATTTTCTTAAAGAAGACATTTAAATTTCCAAGTTTATGCGTTGCGAGACATTAAATGGCGGTCCGAGAAGGATCACACGTAGGTCAAAAGAGCAGTTATCGCTTACGTATTTGGTAACTGAACAGCTCTTGCACTAGAAGAAGTATTGCTTTCAATATCTCAGAACTCTAGAGTAATAATTTTTCGTTTCAGTGGCAAAACTCAATGACAGATGTTTCTGTAGGTTTCCGGCCGCTCTGTTGGTGCCCCTCGGAAGGGCACCAACATGGCGTGTCCATACAAAGCTCTATAAATTTAGCTGAAACTGTTTACCGAATAACGCGGCAATGAAAAACCGCACAGACCTAAATCTCGGAGATGTCTTTTGTCTATTAATTATCTATCATATGCCTGATTCTTGACTTAATTTATTGAATGGTTTCGATTTTCATTTTCGATGCAAACCACCAATTTGAGGCGGCCTTTTAAAAGAAATACAAGTTTAGCAAAATCATTAACCCTTTTCACCAAAGGAGGCTAAAACAAACGTCTGGATGCAGCCTTTGGATTATTTTTTATGTTTTAAAACCTCACTTTGGGGTGAATTTTAGGGAAATATGTTCTGACAGTATTTTTATCTTCTATGACCAGTAAAATTATTAAACTACCGAACTTTTCCACTTTAATTTTTCTCAGGTCTTTGGCCACATGTGTATCCTTTAATGATGAATTTAGACGACCAAATAATGTAAAAGCCGGGAACACAAGTAATTAGAACACATTTGCAAATTATGTTTTTTTTTATCACTATTGATAAGGAAAACGCGGCAGACTTTCTATTCCGGTCAGGGCTAAAATGAAATCAAATAAGCCTCTTTAAAGCTTTGGTAACGATTTAAATTTAAAACTTGACAGAGCTCGAGGAATACACCCGGGCCGTAAAACTGGTTGTTGCCATCGTGAATCGGGTGATCTTCGATAATCTTAGGGAGGAAATCCAAAAATATCCGCTGCTGGTCTCTTGAAAACAGTTCGAAAGCTTCGAAAGTCTCTTTCGCAACTTTACCTTCGAAAGTGATTCGATGAACTTCGGAATGTTTCGAAGCATCAACGTCCACGTTGGAAGCATAGAGATCCTCAGGCAATCTTGGTCCTTCGTGTATACAGGTCAAACTTGCTGATTGTTTGCTGCTTCAATGGAAAATTATTTCCAACAAGACTTAATGGCTCTTTATGGACTTTTTTATTGTCGTCAAAAGTTTGGAGTGGAAAAGCCCGGATTGTAAATGTTCTACTGTACAAAATGACAATTTTTCAAGGCTTAATACAAGCTCAAAATTGTTTAAAGGTTAAATTCTACGCCGGCTCATTGGTTATCTGATCACAATATAGTAAATTTGCGGTTCCACACCTGTTGATTTATGTTTGCAATATAAATCTTGACATCTTTGTTTGTTCCTTTGAAGTTTGCTGGGCTTCGTTCCCAGTCCCCTCAATTAATGATGTTAGATCGAAAAGGTGGGCGGTCTAGGAAAACTTCTTTTTAATTTATACATCAAAAATTTTCGTCATTCAGTTGACAGGCTCACCGACCGACGTTTAGATAATAATGAATAAGAGTTGACCTTACTTCGATGATCAGTCTAAGCTGTGTAGTAAAAACTAATTTTAAAACGGAATATTTCATAAAAGGGCAACGAGAACACACGCGTGTTAATGTTTGTCAAGGTGTTTTGCTTTTCTCAGAAGAAAAGCAAAACGGCCAACTTAGCATATTGACTCAAATTATGCCGGAAGAGTGGCTGAGCGACAATGACTACAGAAAACTTCAGAAGTGGAGATTTTTTTAATTAACAAGCCAGAAAGTCAAAATTGACACCAAGAAAAATCAATTTTCACTCGGTGTGTCTGCTATTGAAAAGATGAAAAGGACAAACTATATTTAATCTGCCATCTGCCGTTCTTCTTGGGTGTTTTTGTTTTTCACGTTTTGCGCAAAAAAAAGGAAAACGTGGAACTTTGAAAGTATTTTACATTACAAAAAAAATTAAATTTTGTAGTTTTATTTGAAAAGTTGTATTTGGAGAGAAAGTTCGTCTGATAAGAGCTTATTGAATATAAATGACAACTGTCAGAGTTCCACAGCGAAGTATGGAAAACTGAGATGAAACACTCAGCATTGTGAAATTTTTCAAAAATAGTGCTTTGTGTTCGGTAAATTGAAACGTCCACTAAGGGCCTGAAACTCGAGAAAGCGAGTTTAAAACTTGCTAAGTAAATAAATTATTTCAACTAAGGTGTTCATTGACTCGCCAACCAGCAATCTTTGGTAGCCACGGCAGGTGTAACACCCTTCAATTGAGTTTGCGCGATAAAGCAAATCAATCAGTTTTCCTTATTACGCTGTTGTCGATGGTTTCTGTCTTTCTTGAACCGTTTGAATGCAAACCAGGTTAAACCAGCAGTGTAGGAAGCGAGAGAGAAGGTCGTGAAAGGCAACCAGCGCTTTGTAGGTGTCGGTTTGAACAGCGTAAAGCCATGAGGTAAAAGAAATATGACGATTCAGTTTTGCAGTCGTCAAACTCATTAATAGCTCTTCGTGATTCTTGAGCTATATTGTTAAATAATATAAACAATGATGAATGTAAGTCTTAGGGACGACGGGGCCATCTCGTTAACATGTAGTTTTGTCAACGTTACGGTTTATCGCGATCGTCAGGAACTTGCGTTGAATATATCAGCCTGCGTATTCAATGCTCTTTTCGCGATAAGTTCCACTCTCTTCAACAGCGTGGCATTATTCGCTATGTGGAAGACCAGGGCCCTGCATACTCCATCGAACACTTTACTCAGCGGTCTGGCGGCAACCGACCTGGCCGTTGGTTGCGTACTCCAGCCGTTATATATCGCCATGAAATTACTAGAGATTCATCAGCATCTAGCACCGTATTGCCCCCTCAGGATAGCATTGGAAACCTTGACTATGGTGGTGTCGGGGACTTCGTTTCTGATTCTTACCTTCATCGCAGTGGAGCGCTATCTAGCGTTGTACTTACACCTTAGATACAAAGCCCTCATCACGTGTCAGCGGATGGCCTTCTGCCTGGCTATCTCGTGGCTGCTTCCAGTTATAGGGGCACTCTCCAGATTTCGGATGAGCCCTCGAGCCGTCGCCTCCATCGCGGGTTCAATCATCATTGCATGTTTGCTGTTGAACATCTGGGCGTACTTCCAGATATTCCGTTTTGTCAAACGTCACACCACGCAGATCGAAAATATAACATCCCGCTTGCAAGCGTCTGGCTCAACAGTGGAAATTTCAAAGTACAAGAAAACGGTCGTTACCATGGCAACTCTCCTTCTGATTTTGATCCTCAGCTTTGCGTCACTCGTCGATGTCACTAACGCAATAGCGTTTGGCGGGAAACCCAAGCGAGCGCTATCTATAACTTACACTGTTCTTGTTATTTTGATTTTTGCCACCTCTTCCTTAAACCCAGTTTTTTATTGCTGGCGATTGCGAGATTTTCGTCAGGCAGTGTTTAAAATAATTTTAAATGAAAGACAGTGACGTTTTATAAGATTTAGCCGATTTTCGAGAGGCCCTTTATAACGGTGTCTGAACTGAAGAATATTACAGCTTGTTTATCAGTTATGTTTGTGCTTTTGCAGCAAGTAACCCTGCAATATCCAGAAAAGTTGGAATATTTATCTTTCGGACATAACATGTTAAAAGTAAATTACATTTCTAATGTAAGGCCATCCCCTTTTTTTTCTCGTTTACTGTCGAATACGTTTCCTGATTTTGGTCGGTCGAAAAAGTAAAAAAACGCCAAAAAAATAGGAAGAAGAAGTCTGGAGCTCGGCCACAGTACTTCAGCATAATATCTACGGACATGTAAACGGCAGTTTTTCCCTATACGGACCGACCCTAAGCCGGCCAATAACGTTTTTATCTTTTTTTTCTTGCCGTAAACTGCCTTACAAGTGCGTTTGTTCAGATACTATACGAAGAAAGATGTATTAAAGAAAAGAATTATTTCGAACTACTTTATGTTAGTGCATTCAGTTCCCTAGGTAAGGTCTCCAAAATTGTTTTCCAGTTGTGAATTTTTGTTCAAAGTTTGAAGTTGTACTACAAAAACAGTTTTTGTCGATCATTGCGAATCACTCGACTGAATTAGACTTTTCTTTTCTTTTCTGTGGTCACCCAACTAGTTTAGCTCTTTAGTTATTTTGGGTGACCAGCAACTGTATGTATTTTTAATTGATTTCTTGTTCAATTAGTTATTTAGTTAATGTTACAGTTCAAATAAATCTTGTTGTTGTTGTTGTTGTTGTTGTTTCTACCGTAAATTGAGTAACAGATAACGAGAAAATTCGTTAAATGTACTCCACAGCAATTCTCTGAAGTACAACAACGATTAGAGAGGGAAACTCGACTGAAATTGACTCAGTTTTTACTTAAAATTGTACAGAAAAACACACAGGATTACGCACCATTACAGCGCCGAGCAACAAACAACCAAACAAACTCTCACAACTTCAAAAACTTCAATTGAATTTACTTACAGTAACTTTCCATGCCATCTAAAGGTGAATAGAGGTAAACTTGTGTTAATTAATCGTCTTTGGAAGTGAAAAAAGGGCGAAAGATTGACGATAACCGCTAATTCATTCACGAAAATAGATCAACTCGATGGATTCCGCCCGCTGGAGCGGTCCGTATGAGAGAATTCCGCCCGCTCCAGGAACCAATCAGATTGCAGGATTTGTTGAATTCCGTCCGCTCACGAGCCGAAAAAAAGATAATAAATGAGTACTCCTATGAAAGCTCGAGCAATTAAGGATTTACACCACTCGTGATAGTTGAACATTCTTTCAAATTGCACTCGCCTAAAGCCTCGTGTAGTTTTCGTGCAGAATTTTTCTATCCCTCATTTTTATAAGCAAAAGCTTTGAGAGTAGAGGTCGTTAGTTGCTTGGATGTATCACTTAACTGTCAAAACGAGAACTGAAAGAACTATCACTGTACTTAGTATATGTGGGTCATTGACTAAGCGTGAGAAGAATTTTTTTTTGTGTACTGGGTCGACCGAGACGGAATGGAGGTCCATAAACTTTAAAGAAAGAACGAGGCTAATATCCAGCCATCTTGACCGAACAACCATGGTCCGAACAACCATGGTCAATAAAGGATTTATTAGTAGTAGTAGTAGTAGTAGTAGTAGTAGTAGTAGTAGTAGTAGTAGTTAGTAGTAGTAGTAGTAGTAGTAGTAGTAGTAGTAGTAGTAGTAGTAGTAGTAGTATAGTAGTAGTAGTAGTAGTAGTAGTAGTAGTAGTAGTAGTAGTAGTAGTAGTAGTAGTAGTAGTAGTAGTAGTAGTAGTAGTAGTAGTAGTAGTAGTAGTAGTAGTAGTAGTAGTAGTAGTAGTAGTAGTAGTAGTAGTAGTAGTAGTAGTAGTAGTAGTAGTAGTAGTAGTAGTAGTAGTAGTAGTAGTAGTAGTAGTAGTAGTAGTAGTAGTAGTAGTAGTAGTAGTAGTAGTAGTAGTAGTAGTAGTAGTAGTAGTAGTAGTAGTAGTAGTAGTAGTAGTAGTAGTAGTAGTAGTAGTAGTAGTAGTAGTAGTAGTAGTAGTAGTAGTAGTAGTAGTAGTAGTAGTAGTAGTAGTAGTAGTAGTAGTAGTAGTAGTAGTAGTAGTAGTAGTAGTAGTAGTAGTAGTAGTAGTAGTAGTAGTAGTAGTAGTAGTAGTAGTAGTAGTAGTAGTAGAGTAGTAGTAGTAGTAGTAGTAGTAGTAGTAGTAGTAGTAGTAGTAGTAGTAGTAGTAGTAGTAGTAGTAGTAGTAGTAGTAGTAGTAGTAGTAGTAGTAGTAGTAGTAGTAGTAGTAGTAGTAGTAGTAGTAGTAGTAGTAGTAGTAGTAGTAGTAGTATAGTAGTAGTAGTAGTAGTAGTAGTAGTAGTAGTAGTAGTAGTAGTAGTAGTAGTAGTAGTAGTAGTAGTAGTAGTAGTAGTAGTAGTAGTAGTAGTAGTAGTAGTAGTAGTAGTAGTAGTAGTAGTAGTAGTAGTAGTAGTAGTAGTAGTAGTAGTAGTAGTAGTAGTAGTAGTAGTAGTAGTATAGTAGTAGTAGTAGTAGTAGTAGTAGTAGTAGTAGTAGTAGTAGTAGTAGTAGTAGTAGTAGTAGTAGTAGTAGTAGTAGTAGTAGTAGTAGTAGTAGTAGTAGTAGTAGTAGTAGTAGTAGTAGTAGTAGTAGTAGTAGTAGTAGTAGTAGTAGTAGTAGTAGTAGTAGTAGTAGTAGTAGTAGTAGTAGTAGTAGTAGTAGTAGTAGTAGTAGTAGTAGTAGTATAGTAGTAGTAGTAGTAGTAGTAGTAGTAGTAGTAGTAGTAGTAGTAGTAGTAGTAGTAGTAGTAGTAGTAGTAGTAGTAGTAGTAGTAGTAGTAGTAGTAGTAGTAGTAATAATAATAATACAATACAGGTCATACAATACAGTGACCCAGTTTAGTGCTCGACACTTCGAGTCTGTGTGTTTTCATGAGTAAGGCAGGAGAATAACTAGTGGTACACGCAAAACGTTACCGCTTGGTACCGCCCCATCGACGAAAACCTCTACGTTGAATCAAAAGTATAAGCAAGGGCATTGGTATATTCTCGACTCGGAGTCTACTGAACTTCAACCTAACCAGGGAGGACACTTTTCCTAGCTTCGGCAAAGTGTTAAATTATTTCCAAGCTTTTTTTGGTACAAAAGAACATGCTGTGGCCACGAGAAAAATAATGCTTAGCCAGTGCATAGTCCTCTTTTAAAGAAAACTGCTAATTTCCTACTCTTTATGACCGTACACACTTATTATGCCCTCGAAATAATAATAATAATAATAATAATAATAATAATAATAATAATACTGTCAGCCACGAAGAACGAGAGACATTAGAGACATTTGTATGCCTAGATTATAGTTTTTAGACTCGTAAATATATATATATTTTATTTTATTTTTATTATTATTATTTTTATGCTTAGATTATAGTTTTTTAGATCTGTAGATATGTCTTTTTTTTTTTTTTTTTTACTTACTTACTTATTTCTATTAAGTTTCGCTTGTGCGCACAGGTTACGCTTAGCGCCCTGTGTCGCTTTATAACACTGTGCATACAGATAGTTTTACTGCATATAATAATAATAACTTTATTTAAGTGTCGTATGTATTTAGCACAGCAGTGCTAATTGGGGACACTGTAAATAACAACTGAATATTTCAAATAGAACATAAACTATTAAGAATCCCAACTGGTTGGAGGCTGACCAGTTGGCTATTTACGCAACGCAGGATAATTTGGTTTTATCAACTGAGTTGATAATGTCAATTAGCCACCGTAAAGAGATTCGAAAGCTGACGTTTCGAGCGCTAGCCCTTCGTCGGAGCGAATATTTACGCAACGCAGTCGAGGAGTTGAACTCGGGACTACCGAGAACAAATCCAGATGGCAGCAGGGTGGAGGATTTGAACCTGGGACCTCCAGATTTCAAATCCAGCGCCCTAAACCACTCGGCCACGCTGCCTCCACTAAGAACACTATTTACTTGCGGGACACAGCCAGCTGACAACGAGTAATCCCGAGTGGGCAAAAAGCGCCATCTCGCCCGCTCGGAATGCCAATCACATTGTTTGATTTGATAGCTACAGAATAAGCTACGGAAATTAACAATGCACGTTGACACTCATCGAAAAGAGTAGGGCACGGAGTTCCCGGTGTTGTGGTCAGGCCTTGGGGTTGTGGGATTGGGTCGGGCCCGCAGTAATTGGCTCACGCTGTTTGCGGTGTCCCTGCCACGAGTTGGCGAAGTTAAATAAATAGACAACGCGAAGAAAATTAACGTTACACTAAATTAACGCGACTTTTTCAAAAGTTAGGTTTACATGCATTAAATTAACGCAAAGTTTTCGATAAGCATCTTGCTTTATTTACTGCGATTTGTATAATTCTGCAAACTCGCACTTTACATTTCTAAATGCCATGCAAACTGCGCTAAGGCTTCCGTCAATAAAACCTTCCAAGACGTCCGCGGATGTTTCAGGGAGACAGGAGTATCAAGATCAATCAAAACACATTTTAAACTCGATTTTAAACGAAGAGGTCCTGTCAGATAGTGACTCTGAAGAGCCAATAGAGGAGTCATGAACTAATAAGGTTTTGTAATGAAATAAAGGTGCTTTAAAATAACAATGTTGTAAAATAGCGTGCATTAAATTTACATCGACATTAATTAAGATACATTAAATTAACGCGAATTTTGTAAAATCGCGTTAATAAAGTGCATTGTTAATTTCCTATAACAAGGGCTGTTAGAACTTCATGCTTGAATAGATTGAAGAAGTCAGCGAACAATTTTCTGAAAGATAGGGCATTGAAACTGCATTACTTTGTCTTGGTGATATTATTTGCTTAGGTTTAATGCATGGCTTTCTTCCACGACATTTATTAGATAAGTGTTTTGCACGAAATGTTCGTTTGTCTTACTGCTCACTGACGCTAGCTAGTCGGTGAGAATTGAAGACCACCCAATGCTAGTTCTCTTCCCTTAACTAACCCTTTTCTATCATGCAAACAATTGTATTTTAACTGAAAATAATTTCCGGACTTTAATAACTGGACGCTTTTAAAGAGTGGCCGGTTAATAGAAGTTTGACAGTACTTTCAAATGAAGATAACCTCAAAATCATCATAGATAAAAAAAAAACACTCATAAAGTAGCAGTTTTGAAATATGCGATTGGAAAGGGAAGGCAAGGAGCATCTTTTAGCCCTTTTCACGGTTAATTTTTCTCATTTGTATTACAATGTAATCCAACGTGGATGCGAGGCAATTTCGGGCTAAAACTACAAAATAGCCCGAAAGAAGCCCTTTGCAGTTTACGATCACATGGTACAAAAACCGCCATGCTGGAGAGCAAACTGCCCACTGGGATATCCAAAACAAAGCAACTTAACTAAATATTCTTTTGTTGACGGAAGACTTTTATGATGGGCTCCAGCGGGACATGACAGATTTCCACCGATACAAACAGACAGCCGTTATCAGTTTTATCTTTTCTTCTACTTTTTAATTATATAAATTTTCTCTGCATATCAGTATTACAAACACAGCCTTCGCTTTATTGGAGAATTAAAGCCCAGAAATGCCAGAGTTTTGTTATCCAAAACGATTGTTGGATTCTGCATTCCTCCGGCTGACATCGCACACCTTACATGAAAAGTTCAATCTTACACAATAATTGTTGAAAAAATTATGATAATAACTAATTTTCCATTGTCGCCAATATGTCTTGCCAGATTTTTTCGAAGCCACTGACTTTGGATTTGTCAGCAATTGGTCGCCGATCGCGAGCCCTTCTGAAGAAACGCGTTTTTTACTGAATTGCTATCACAGCGCAGTGGTCGACAAAAAGCAAGGGTTTAGCGATCGTTGGTTTTTGACCCAAGCAATTAAAATATAGGAAGAACAAAGCTTTCTAAGCTGTAAAACAAATCAGTCTGCAGGGTTTGTTTAAGTCAGCTACAACAATATCTTCCTCTGCTGTGGTTGATTTCTCTCAAGCTGATAAAACATCATCGCGCGATCTCAGTCGGTACAACTGTACAACTTGATTAAGATTGGGAAGATTCCAGAAAGATGCTAGCTAAACCGTCGTGCCCTTTTCCGTAATCATCGTAATACTACGAAAACAAACAAAATCACGGCATAAGCAAAACCTCACAACAATTTCATTTTTGTATTGAAAACGAGTTCTTTAAGTCCTAGCAATGCGTACAGGCTTGCTATTCTAGACAATGAATGTACTGAGTGCGTGAGACCAAACCGGCGAGATATCGTTGGCCATATGAACAGGAGAAGCGCGCAAATTGGTACGGAAGTCCGTTTCAAGAGCTCTTTTCCAAGCAATAAAAACGAAGTGACAGAAGAGACTCCATGCAGAATTTTCCGCACGCTTTTCAGGAAATTTTCCGAGACAGCTTTTTTTTTAGTTGCCGTCGCCATCTTACAACAATTTAAAACCGAAGATATTCAAACACCTAAAGTCTTATATCGACGGCTTAATTATATAAGACTTCATAAAACTTCTCCGATGCAGAAATGGTAAACGTAAAAAAAGGCAAAGCTGAAATGAAACAAAAAATTAACTATTATAATTAACCCGGCAAAGTGTTACCATACGTCAGCTATAATATCTTCCAGAAGTGGTGTGAAAAGACGGAAATTAAAACTGACTAATTGGTATGAAGACATTAGTGGGAACGAACCTCACATTAACAGCCGTCAAATTCAGTATAGGCTTATATACTGGGCTCATCAAAAGAGCACTGTGCACTCTCTGACTGAAATGGTTATCGTGATCTAGGAGTAATATTTGGATTACATCAATCAGTGAGATGGATCGAGTAGAGATCGTTTCAGTTACGCAGGGAGAACTTTATTACTGGCCTCCCACTTTAAAGGTCTGATGTCACCAATTGAAGCTGTTTGTGTACTTTAATGCTTTTTCCCTTTGCCTCTGATCAGTGACAATATCAGCAGATCGATTTACAACCTCTAATT
Organism: Platygyra sinensis; assembly: GCA_019787425.1. Classification (NCBI taxonomy): domain Eukaryota; kingdom Metazoa; phylum Cnidaria; class Anthozoa; order Scleractinia; family Merulinidae; genus Platygyra; species Platygyra sinensis. The sequence continues at coordinate 9,189 of JAHPZR010003015.1, read as the reverse complement.
TACTGAATTCTTAGTTCCTTCGAAAACCGATTTGTTCCATGTCTAACTTTTTTAAAAATCACTCTCGAAACTTATCTCCACGCGATTGTTGATTTTTCTGATCTATGCGTATAAAACTGACGCACTAGTTTACAAAACGGAAATTCTATAACCGCTCATAGCATGGGCTGGCGACGTAAGTGTGAGATAATAACAGAAAAATAACACCTGTCAAATTGCTTTGACCCAAACCTTTTTCGGCCATATTAGCAAAGGTCATTTTAGTAAACTCAGCTTTAGAATTGTTTGGGGCAGGTGACATCGTAATAGTGTCTTTTCGAAGTGTTTGGACATCAATGGCGATTGGAAACATGACACTGAATACTTCGATTTTCTCTCTCGAATGTTTCCTCTTGGATGTAAATCTAGATTTTACAGAATATCTCTTCATCGCACACATTTTGACACTTGTTGTCAATTTCGTTTCTTGCTTCACAGCCGCTGTTGGAAACGGCGTTGTGATCCTTGCCGTGTGGAGGACCCCGGCGCTTCACACGCCGTCGAACGTGTTTTTGTGTTGCTTGGGGCTAAGCGATCTTACTGTCGGATTAATTGCACAGCCATCTTTCGTGATCCACAAAATCGGCGAACTTCTCGAAAGCTATAGCATGTACTGCACCACAAGAATATTGACAGAGTCAGTTGGGTTTATCTCAGCCGGTACTTCTGTTCTCACTATGACCGGTATTGCGATCGAACGATATCTTGCGTTGTATCTTCACCTTCGCTATAAACAAGTTGTTACAACGAAGCGCATCTTAATGGCTGTTCTCTGTCTCTGGGTGTTTTTCATCTTGTTGGGCGCTTCCAGATTTTGGATTGCGAATGACAGCATCTTCAACAACATCATAATTTCGTTAATCCTTGTCAGTCTGGCATTCACCTTCTTGGCCTATTTTAGGGTTTTAAAGTACGTTCGTCGCCACGAGAACCACATACGGGATCAAAAAACAATTCAAACGGTTCAACGATGCCCGGTTGAATACCGTTTAACAAGAATGATGCGCTACAAGAAATCCACATTGACAATGGTGTACATCTTAGGCCTTTTCGTGCTGTGTTACATCCCATTTTTGTGCGTCAAAGTCATTTACAAGATGGAGGGGTATACCATAAGGGTCAAGACTGCTCATTTGTACGCTTCCACAATTGTGTTTCTTAACAGCTCCTTTAACCCCTTGGTTTATTGCTGGCGTATACCGGATATACGAATAGCGGTGAAAGAGTTCTTTTCGCCTTGCTTTAAGGCCATGAAAAGAAGCCCAGTTGGTGTTGCTCCAGCGAACACAGGGCGTCCTTGCAGAAGCGAAATGAGCGGCAGTTTTATTGCCACACGTCGCCCTTCGCTTAGCCGGGATGATGAACAAGTCTGCTAGAGACAACTGAATCAGGAAGAAGAAAACATGTGCCACGGAACGGGTAAAATTTATATCGAGGAATCAAACGTATCTAATTGACAACAAGAAAAAAGGCAGCAGGAAGTCGATCTCGAAAGTGTGTCAATTTTATTTTTCAGTATGGTAAAGCTCGGCTAGCATGCTCTTTCTCGTATTTTTTAGGATGCCTAATGTGATGAAAAGTGTTTATCACTGATTGACAAAGATTTACTACATCATCCTGTTCACCGTTCTGTTTTATGGACGCATTGATATTATCAAGAACTTTATTTGTGAAAAATTACTGCATAATTCACTAGCTGATACAACTGACTATAAATTTCCAAAAAATAATATGGGACTTTATATACAGGTTAAGGGGAACATGTAAGAACATACGTATTAAAATAAGGAAAAATCGAGAGCTTAGTTTGTTAATACATACAATATCAATACCTAGAGGCAATCGCAGCTAAAAGCTCTTGATTGACATTCAGTAATTGATCGTGATTATTAATTCTTTTTGTTCACAAAAACTAACAGAAATTAGCACTATGGACGCCACCGTGGGTTTTTTGTCTCAATGTCCAGGTTGCGGTGGTCGTACCCACAACTGATTTATTAAAGGATGCGCCGATGATAAATTTGGTCAAATTCAAAACGAATCAATAAATAAAAGTAATGTTTAAGTCTAATACGATCTTTTTTAATGGGTTTTGCATAAGATAATGCACATAATGGTCTCGTAAAAAGGAATGAATAATATAATTTTAATTTTACAAACCTTTTTCTTAAATGCGTGCGCACGAAAAACGATTGTTAATCGAATATCTTCAGACTTCGATAAAATACACTTGCAGTTAATTAAGCTCTCAAACGCTAGCTGATAGTTATCCGCAAAAATTATGTTCTCAGCGGTGTGCATGTTGTGAACATTATGTAAATATAGAAAGACTTGAGTTGAAAAAGTCTCGCCGAACCTCTACCGCAGTATAAAACGGACTTCTAAACGGAACTGGCTTAATACCGTTCTGGTCAGCAAAGTATAAAGTAAGGATAAAGACCGCAAAATCAGGCCTTAAAATTCTTTATCGAAACACCTGATCATTGAAAGATATTTAGTTTGCTTTGCTCCTTAGTGAGTTTGCTTGAAAAAAGCTTGTTGAAGAGTCTTCAATATTCACTCGCAAGGCTGAACGACAAGAGAAGAATATCCGGATTTTTGACGATTATAGGAAATAAGACTAGTGTGTGTTCTCTTAGTCTCGCGTGCGCCCAAATGTTGAAAAACAAACAAACAAACAAAATAATGATTATGATATATTAACTGTCAGACTCATTGATTATGCAATATTCTGTGCAATAATATGAGCGATCAGTATTTTTGCGTCTCGGTTCAATCAAGAAAGATAAACATTACTTTGTTTACTTTAACGTTCATTATTAACACTGCAATTTTTGACCCGACTTCATAGCGATTTTAATAGCGACAACAGTTCAAACGTTTCAGGGGTGCCGTTTTTGCTGGTTTGTCGTCCACTTGATGCTAGATAGCAGTGATAGAAGTTGGAGGCTGACATTTAAACCAGCGCACACCTGCCACTCCATTAGGTCTATAATGACCTTAAATAATGTATTTCGCGGCGGTTGAGTGCACTTAGCCTTTCTACGGCAACTCTACCACACGGCGTCTTCTTAATAAGTTAACACTTAAAATAGAGCTCTCTGCAGTTAACAATATCTGTTAACACGACACCCACCGCAATTCACAGTATTCACAGCGGGTGCAGAGTAAACTACACCATGCGTCAATTCTAGAACGTACCGAAACCACGCCTCGCAAAATAGAGCTTTCTGCAGTTTACAATACCTGTTTGCAACACCCACTGCAGTTCACAGTGTTCACCGTGGGTATAGATTTAACTAAAGCATACGTCAGTTCCAGAACGTACTGCGGAAACCCCACCTCTCAAAATAGAGCTTTCTGCAGTTAACAATACCCTTTAATACAACACCAGTCGCAATTCACAGCAGTACAGCGTAAATAAATACAACAGTTCTAGAATAATGTACTGAAATCCCGTCTCCCAGGTGAAAAATATAGTTATTCACCGCTAATATAACTTTTTATTTTTACAAATTTGGCACCCGGCAAAAATTTACCCAAAATTAGATAAATGGTCGTACATGTAAAAATATTTTTTCAACCTCAAAGTTCGAAGAAATAAACGTATTCGCGACGATCACTAAGCTCACAAATTCTAAAACCTTCATTCGGTAAATCTTTCAGGTCGATTCTTATTTTTACCTAATTCTGATTTTTTTTTAATCCTTCTATTTTTTTCTGACAGTAGCATGAGTAATGTGAACTTATCTGAAAAGTGTGGTTATCTGAAAATGTGTGGCGCCATTTTGGCGTACTGTGACTCACGTGACTCGGATTAAAGTAAACCAAAGTGCAGATGCTTTACACACCATAGAAGTTTGATTGCTACAGAGGAATACATTTGGAGGTTCATGGAAAGGCATACGCGGATACAGGCAAGTTTTCCATCTTGAATGGTTTTTCTTTGTTTTTGTTTTCCTATTTTTTTTCACATTGTTTTTAACAACAGCAATTTTATTCATACATACAAAAACTCAAACTTTACAATATAAAAGGACCTAAAAGAATACAAATTATCACATAGAGAAACAAATTTAACGCCACTCACAATTAGCATTGGCTAGTTAAGGCAGCCGCGAAGGTTGGCAAAACAGTTTTTGAACAAGGAGGTATATCCACGAACCCCTAATTTTCCATCTGGTGCACTGAAGCAAAACATATAAATCTTTCATGATTATGTGAAAAATCGCGACACAAAGCTTGATCCCGCGAACATAATCAGCTGATTATCTGTGAACATTTCACGATATATCGACAATTGAATTGTTTTCTCAGTTTTCACAATATGCTTGTTACATTCGTTGATTTTTTGAACAGTCGAGCCACATGTTACGATGCCAACAGAAATACTTTGAAATTTGACAACTTGGCCCAGATCTCCAAAAAGATAAACATTGAAGCATGATAATATTATAAACAAACTAGCCTCCTTTTGTTTCTTCAAAAATGAGCGTGGGCGTTGAAGTTGAAAAAGTTTGTCCATGGTTCGACATTTTCCTTCCTTTCTTGACCTTTTATATCCATGATTACTTCCCGGAATTGGATTTTTTGGGCTAGTTTTTACGCTAAATGGCTAAATGGAGATTATCTGGATTTTAAGACTTCTTGCCCCAAGCAAAGTGCTAACACATCGCGACTTCGATTCACACTCTAAACACACTTGTGCTAAAAGTTTCTGGGTAGAGAGCATTCAATGTAGAGTCGCTGCGAATATGCAGATGATTAATGATTCGACAGATGTCTTGCGCACAGTGCCTGGTGTGAGTATTCTAAATCGTTCGGTTTAATTGTTTCAGACACGTGACACCGCTTCCCACCTAACAAAAACCGAAGCAGTCTAAGTACAGTCGATGATGGACGACAAAGGCGGATGCCTTTTCTTGGATGCCAATTATAATTCGACGCAATATCTCTTCATTGGCCACATTGTGACCTCAGTCCTTAACTCTGTTTCGTCTCTCACCGCCGTAGCCGGAAACGCCGTGGTAATTCTCGTAGTGTGGAAGACGCCAGCACTTCACACGCCGTCGAACGTGTTTTTGTGTTGTTTGGCGATAAGCGATCTTACTGTCGGATTAATTGCACAGCCTCTTTTCGTGATCCACAAAATCGGCGAGCTTCTCCAAAACCACAGCATGTACTGCACCACAAGAATATTGACAGAGTCAGTTGGTTATATAACGGCAGGTACTTCTGTTCTCATCATGACTGGTATCGCGATCGAACGGTATCTTGCCTTATATCTACATCTGCGCTACAAACAGATTATAACCACGAAGCGCATCTTAGTCGCTGCTTTCTGTCTGTGGGTATTTTTCGTCTTGTTGGCCGCTTCTAGATTTTGGATCGCAAACGAAAATATCTTCAACAACATCTCAATACCTGTAATAGGTTGCAGCTTGGTGTTCACTTTCCTGGCCTATATGAAGGTCTTGAAATATGTTCGCCGCCACGAGAACCAAATTCATGATCAAAATGCATCTAACCCCGATCGATACCCGGCGAGCAATCGTTTGCTGGGGATAGGGCGCTACAAAAAGTCGACTCTGACAATGGCGTACATAGTAGGCATTTTCGTCCTCTGTTACATTCCATTTCTGTGCGTCAAACTTGCTCACACGATCGAGGGTTATACTGTAAGCGTCAAAACTGCGTATGTGTACGCAACCACTGTCGTCTTCCTAAACAGCTCATTCAACCCTGTAGTTTACTGCTGGCGAATAACTGATATACGGAGAGCTGTAAAAGGGATATTTTCGCGTTGTCTTTGGGGGAAGGAATTATCTGGTATTGAAACTCCGCAAGCAAGCATAAAAATCAGCGTGATTTTCCGCGGAGACAGAGCGTTCAGCATCAGTAATTTCAACACAACCGGCGCTTCACGTAGCGTCATACAACCCAGCTAATATTGACAAAGATATATCGCTGGGTGCTTGCCGAAAAAGCAAAGAAGCAAGGTAAAGGTAAATCTTGCAAAACTTCAATGGGACTACAAGTTCTTTCAATACTTTTTTTTGTTTTTGTATTGTTGTTTAGTGTGTGTTTCAATGCATCACACAGTCTTGTAGAGACGCCATGATTGCGCGTGAAAGAAAAAATCCAACTAAATGAATAAAATAAGATAATTTCAAACATTTTGAAAGCTAATGAATCATAACTGGAATGTAATGACTTGAAGGTAAATATTTATTCGGCTTTCAGTACACATAAATGCACGAAACTCAAAAAGAACTGTTTAAGCGATGCAAAGCGTTCGATTTTCAAGCCAAGAATGTTGACTGCAATCTAATAGTCAAAGATCGCTTCGAATGGCAGACGAGATCCCAAAAAAAGCAATGGAAAATACAAAAACAAATTTACAAGAAACAAACTTCTCAACATGTGCCATCGTGCCATCTGGTTTTGTGTGGTCAGGTTACTCCGATATCATCAATTTTGCCTCAAGAAATGTCATCCGCGTTGGAAGGTCTGATGGCGTTTGATAAATTGAACGAACAGCCAATTCTCTACTGTAATACTTGTTTGAAAAGTCCTGTATGTGTAATGTGTAATGTGTAATGTCGCGAGTGAGAGGACAAACATACATGTCCCCTTTACATTGCTTTATGTATGCTCTTGAATAAAATAACTGTTCACTCCGAAGCCATCCTTTGTCACATCTAGTTTAATTTTCGTCAGTGGCATATCTTTTGGAGCCAGAATCCCGCTCTGTTTTTTTTTTACCCGCTGGAACAGTTTCCTATCCCAGCAAGACTAATTAAAAATATTTTGTTCTTTTGAAAAGTTTGTAGCCCTGCGATATGAGCATTTTTTTCCCAGTTGACAAGTTTTCGTTGCCGAAAAGAGAGTCTTGACACCCCAGTTCTAGAACGATAAGACTCGCCAAAGAAAAAGGTCGATTGTCATCAGTAACTTGTAGTGTACACAAGCAAGTCATCCATAAGACTTGTCGTACGTGATATGACATGGGATAAAGAAAACTGCAGTGACGTAACAGTCTATTTGCAATTTTAATTTCTGAAGACTCACGCACCTGCAGGCTTAAGGTTGTTTTTCAGCTTGAGAGCTACTCCATTCTCGTTCGCGTTTTACCTTTTGGGAATTATTCCCTTTTCTTTCATTTATTTTTTTATTTTACTATTTTAAATCGATTCTCAATAAAGGTTATTAAAGCTAAGTAAGTCATATACGTAGACGAACCAGATTACTGATAAATTTTCTTAACAAAAGGTGCTAATCATAGATATCTTTTTGCGCCTGTGTACGAGCAGGTTATGCTTATGCCCAGTTATGAAAATCAGCCTGTACCATCACGAACTGTCACGGAAAACCTAAAAATGTTTTTCATCACCCGCAAAACGCGTCCAAAGGAAGTCTCTGTAAAATGAGCTCCTGCAAAAGAAACGGCGCGTTAATTTAAAATAAAGCCAGTGTTAAATTATGCAGCGTGCTCATTCTGTCAATTCGGACAGGACTTCTAAAGGTTATTTCACAGATGTACAGGCGATTTACTCCACCCGAAAAAATATTTTTAGGGGCTCGGATTAAATTGGTACTGAGATATCAGTACGATTAAGTTAAGATCGCTACTGACGACCGCTGCTCAGATTTGCTGTGATCACCGCAGACTAAAATCGTTGAAAGACCACCAGATTCCATGATCCCACATCGTTAAAAAAAATGTTCGAGATGATCTAGATCAAGCAGCTCCGACGAAGGGCTAGCGCTCGAAACGTCAGCTTTCGAATCTCTTTACGGTGGCCAATTCACATTATCAACTCAGTCGATAAAACCAAATTATCCTGTAATACTCCCACCGACGCAGCACCATAGTTTCTTTAGAAACTTACCCCCTTTACTAGATCAAGCAGCGACGCACTTCATTCTGGTATATTTATCATGTCAACGATTGCTCCAACCTCTGGAGAGTAGCTCGAATATGTCGCCATGATTGTTACTATCATGGCGACTTACATGGTTACGATACAGAGACTGATGTTTATCTATTATAAGCGTACAATGTTGTAACTACCGCGGCAATTGCTGAAGGGTTGTTTCCATATTGTAGCAACGGTCGCTGAGCACTTTTTAGCGGTTTTAGGTTCTCGACTACAGACTTGCCCAAGTTAATTTGCTGAATCCGGTTTCAAAGCCGAAAGTTCATCGTAGGCTCGATCTTCGCCGATCTTTTGCTCGTGCAGTCTTCGTCCTCAGCTACTGTCCTCTGGGGCCTGGAATGTGCGCTGCGAAGAAAAACACTTTTATCGTGTCGTTTCGGTTGGACAGCTCGGTTTTGGCTGCCTTTCATATTTTTTCGCAGCCACCAAATGCAAGGCAAGGGCATGCGAAGTAACTAAGAGGGTCTGAATGGGGCGGGGGGTCCTCACGTCGGTTGTCGGCTAAAATTTCATTGCTTTCTCGGTTGTCGGTTAAAATTTTCGACCTTTATCGGTTGTCGGTAAATCTCAATTAATTTTAGTCGCTAGTCGGTAATTTTTTTTCCTCGTTTTGTCGGTAGTCAGCAATATTTTCGGCCCTTTGTCGCTAGTCAGTTAACCCCATTCACACCCTCAACGAAGAAAAGTTAAAAAAATAGCCAGTTCGTTGGTTGGGTGACCTGTCAGTTCCTTTGCACTCGAATCCCTGGCATCATATTAAACTCGGAGTGTTTCCATTTCCATTTCCAGGATTGCACTGCAAATTGAAATATACATTGTACACATTATTTCTGATTCCCTTATTATTGAGGGTCATAGATTATTCGCAAACCCCCATCATTTATTTTCTTCATTCGAAACCGCACACTGCTTTTGTTTTCTCCTCAAAACCGAAACCACCTTACTGACAGGACGAATTTAATCGTAACCGGCTTTTTTTCGTTTTGTCAGCTCAATAATCGTGTTTGTCCTTACAAAAACCAAACCATCTTAAGAACAATACAAATTGTTTTTAATTCCAAATGGGCTGTTCGCAAACACAAAAATTGGCTCGCGCGAGATGTTTGAATGACCGTCACAAAAACAAGCAGAAAACAAAAACCACAAGCTCAATTATGATTTCCCGCAACTGACCGTGTAATATATAGGCCCCGATGCTTTCTAGCGAAAA
>JAHPZR010003014.1:0-11532 GCA_019787425.1 Platygyra sinensis | reverse complement strand
ATTAAACACTGGATTAATCTAAGGGCATTCCTTTAATTAATTAATTCATTACCAAGGTCCCACAGCAATAACAACACACAAACCCCACCTTCCCCACCCAGACCAAAAAAAGATTGCTGCAAACAAAAAAATATAATAATTATTTGAAGTAAAAGAAGTAAAGTTTCATAGCGGCATCAACGTAGGATTTCCTTCAGACGCACGCCACATCGATAACTTTGATGAAAACTGTAAACAGACCTCAGCTTTTTGAAACAAAATCAATGCAGTGAAGTAATCATCCGAGCTGAAAGCACTTCAAGATTAATGAGTGCAAAAACACAATGATTTTGCACCGTCATGGACCTTCCAACATAAATCTTGGACATCAGGTTTGTTTTGCCTTCGTTGATGTATGTGCGGGGGGCTTCCTAACCATTTCCACTTTATTAACTATGGATCCGAGAATAAAGTTCATTCAATAATTGCTATATATTTGCTATTTTAATTTTGTTGAAAAGCAACTTGGAGATATTTTTTCTTCATTATGTTAAGGCGTGGTTTTATTATGCACTCGGAAATACATCTCGCCCCAAGCATCGGTCACAGCTGGTGCAATTCAGCTACTTGCAGTTTTGCTACAGCCCCAGTTATAAACAAAGTTATGGCATTGATTCCATTCTGGAGGCCCTTTCATGGAGACCTTCACAAACTGAGCAGGCGGTCTGTTCTTATCAGTAACCACATGTACATTCGACATAAGGGTTGAAGTCTCTTTTTTGATCTAGGCACAGTGTAACCCTTTAAGTGGAAATGTCCTTCTGGAGACGATTGTAATAAATTATAAGCAGTACAGCATAGTCTGACTTCTATGCACATGGTCAGCTATTTGATTTCATATTTGTTTTCTTAACTACCAGCAAATGGACAGACGTATGTAAAATAGTATAGAGATATAAGATCAGATTACTACTCTGACTAACAACTTAACGGCTTACATTTAATTTTATAACCTGCCAACTCTCAGTAGTGTAGCAGTTTGTCGTAAGCTGTGGTGATTGTTTTATCATTGTAGCAGCTGTTTTATTGTTTTTAGGGCTAGGGGTCATTGTTTTTCTGTTGTTCGGTTCTATTGTACTCTCAAGGGGTAGTGCAGCCATTCATGTCAGACCTTACGAGAGCTGCTACGATTTTGGCCCCTAAACTCTTCCGGTTTGTCCGGGAGTCTCCAAGTTTTTTCATTAAGTCCCTCCGCGGTCTCTTGGAATGCCCGTTTTGGGTCGCTTTTAGAAGGTGATTCCTGGACATTGTCTTTAATGACAAGTCTCACAATCCAAAGATTTCTAGACATCTCCAGCTGTTTGTACATTGGGGGTTGGCAGGCTATGTAATTTGCTTCTTTGAAACTATCTCTTAGGATGGTGGACATCAGTTCACATGATCAAGAAGGAAAGGAAATCACTTGCTGGAACAATTTCTTTTGTTCTGGGGATAACCTTGGTTCACAGTTAATTGGGGTTTTAAAGAAGTTTCTGTGTGCTTGATAAAAAATGCAGACACTGCATGGGGACAAAAGATGCATAAGGTCCCAGGAAAGACCATCAATCACACTGAAATATCTGGAGTTACAGAGATGGGTAACCTATTGACACCATACCCTTTGCCCAAATCTGGGTTGTCCACAATTTGCTGGCATTGATATCGATGACCAGCTCTTGTTCTGAGGTGAAGTCTTTCTCACCAAAACTGAACATACAAATTATTTGATCAAAAGAGTTGTAGCAGAGAACAAGGAATTATAATGGTATTAGTAATCACTCAGACACAACCTTTCTCGACAGGCTGACTTAATTTAATGTCTGCGGAGTACAACATAATGAGTGGTTACTGCATTTCAATCTATAACTTTCGAGACATTTGCATGCACTGCACCATCATTGTAGCAGTTGAATTTACATACTAGACATACGGATATTGATGAGAAATAATTGATACACACTATTACTGCAAGATGCCCAAAAGTGTGACCAAATATACACATTCTTTTATGTATATTTAACTCCAATCAAAGCAACTGAACGCTGTCTGCAGCTTTTGATTGGTTATATGTTTGCATGGAAATGTTAATTGTAAATTAAGATGGGTTACAACTTTTGCACATCTTTCTGTAACTTCAATAATTTAATGATTGATCAGAGGCTCACCATGGACTTTATTGCATCTTTTGTTCCCATGCAGTGTCTGCATTTTTTATCAGCACCAGAACCTTCTTTAAAACCTCCAATTAACTGTGAACCAAGGTTATCCCCAGAAACAAAAGAAATTGTTCCAGCAAGTGATTTCCTTTCATTCTTGATCATGAACTGATGTCCACCATCCTAAGAGATAGTTTCAAAGAAGCAAATTACATACCTGCCAACCCCCAATGTACAAAGTCTGGAGATGTCTAGAAATCTTTGGATTGTGAGAATGTCATTAAAGACAATGTCCAGGAATAACCTTCTAAAATCACCCAAACGGCATTCCAAGAGACCGGGAGACTTAATGAAAAACTTGGAGACTCCCGGGAAAACCGGAAGAGTTAGGGGCCATGTAGCAGCTCTCGTAAGGTCTGACATGAATGGCTCACTACCCTTTGAGAGTACAATAGAACAAACAACAGAAACAATGCCCCTAGCCCTAAAACAATAACAGCTGCTACAATGATAAAACAATACCAGCTTACGACAACTGCTACACTACTGAGAGTTGGCAGGTATAAAATTAAATGTAAGGTAAGTTGTTAGTCAAGAGTAATCTGATCTTATATTCTATACTATTTTACATACGTCCTGTCAATTTGCTGGTAGTTAAGAAACAAATATGAAATCAAATAGCTGACCATGTGCATAGAAGTCAGACTATGCTGTACTGCTTATAATTTATACAATCGTCTCCAGAAGGACATTTCCACTTAAGGTTACACTGTCCTAGATCAAAAAGAGCTTCAAACCCTTATGTCGAATGTACATGTGGTTACTGATAAGACAGACCTGCTCCAGTTTGTGAAGATCTTCCATGAAGGCTCCAGAATGGAATCAATGCCATACTTTTTTATAACTGGTGATGTAGCAACTGCAAGTAGCTGAATTGCACCAGCTGTGACCGATGCTTGGGGAGATATTTCCGAGTGTATAATAAACCACGCCTTAAATAATGAGAAAAATATCTACAAGTTGCTTTTCAACAAATTAAAATAGCAATATATAGCAATATTGAATGACTTTATCTCGGATCATAGTTAATAAAGTGGAATGGTTAGGAAGCCCAGCAAACATCAAGAAGCAAACAAAGATGCCAAGATTTATGTTGGAAGGTCCATGACTGTGCAAAATCTTTTGTTTTTGCACTCATTAATCTTGAAGTGCTTTCAGCTGGTGATTACTTCACTGCATTGATTTTGTTTCAAAAAGCTGAGGTCTGTTTACATTTCATCAGTTATCGATGTGGCTTGTGTCTGAAGAAATCCCACCGTTGATGCCGCTATGAAACTTTACTTCTTTACTTCAAATAATTATTATTATTTTTTTTTTTTGCAGCAATGTCTGAGTGTTGTGTTGTTCTTGCTGTGGGACCTTGGTAATTAATTAAATAATTAATAGAATGCCCTTAGATAATCCAGTGTTTAATGTATGTCTCTTTGGCCTGCCTTGCAGGCCCCTTGTTTTGAGCCTTTCATTCGATCATGCACTCTTATTGATGTGTTACTGTTATTTTGGACATTGTTTTGTTATTCAATAAATATACTTAGTATTCTCCGCGTGAACAGACATGCACGGAGTAAGATGGACTACAACAAAGGACTTTGTCGGGTTTCATAACCATTCCCCTCTATTAACTATGCTCGGATGACATGAGTCACTCATGTATATAGTGATTAATATTCAATAATCCGGGTAATAAGTTTAAGTTAGGCAACACAGGTGAGTAAATTACAGACCTGCCAACTCTCACGGTTTTGCCGTGTGTCTCGCGATTTTTTGTCATTTCTCACGGTCTCACGACAAGACTCCCAATCTCAAGGATTTTTTGTGAAAAATCTTTCTGAAATGAAATAATTAAGTTGTTGAATGAAAATGGAATATTTACGAGGAATACTAGTGCCATAAATTGATAAGCTAATAAAGAAAAACACTGGTCTTACTACTTTTTTGTCCTGAGCTGTGATTTTTGCTCGTGTTCAATAACTCATCATTTTTCTCCCTGTTTGTCCGCCATTTTGAAAGGGGAGTAGGCCTTGGGAATGAGGTTGGTGTCTAGTCCCCTCGATGGAAAAGGGGTTTGATCGGGGAAAAAATAGAAACTCAGACTTTTTTTTTCATGGGTCTCCAGATTTTCCTTTACCAGGGGTTGGCAGGTCTGAAATTAGTGTATTAGCTGATTAACTGATTAATAGGTTAACTCAATTAATTAGTATTGGATAGCTTGCCAGAGGGCCTGGTAAAACCTAAAGCTGCAAAAAAGACAGTTTTTATTTACCTAATTTATGTTTTCCACATTTGCTGCCAAGGGGATTGGCAACTTCCACCTCATCATAATACAGCATGATCTGTAATGCTGTTGGATCGTTTGAAAATAAAGGGTGAGTCTTGAAGATTTGCGCGTCACAGAAGTCTTCAATTCTGTTGTCATTTCTTTGGTGACCAGTAACAACCTTAGAAACAAAACATCAAGGAATTAAACGAGGTTATAACATTCAATAAATTCCAAACCCATGGAGAGCCGTGCTGACCTGTTGTAAGATGGAATCTTTATTCAAAAGTTGCTCCATGGATTGCAACAGTGGGATGTACATTGCTTCATCATCCTTTAAAACCTCCTTGTATCGAACTCCCGATCTTCTTTGCATGGTACGATGTCCAAGTCTTACTCGCCTGGGCTCCTTCGATTAAAAAGGGAAATAACTATTTTGAATCCTGAATACAAGTGCTGAATTTTGAGTTCTTGATTGAAAATTTCAATAACTCGGGATTTTTTTAACGAATAATTTTGGCGCATTAAATATTGCAAACCAACCTGATCGCGCAGTCAACTTTTGATTGCCCGATCCTGCGCGATCAGGCGTACACACAAACAAATATTGTAATAAAACAACATAGCTATACGCATCGTTACAATTTGTATCAGTTTGCCAGCGTCTGTCAGAGTAAACTCGATAACTTACCACTTACCAAAGTTAGCAGCGTAGTATGCTGCCTGCTTATGCTTGGTTGCCACATGAGTAAAAGGGTTACTGATCTTGTGATCTTCAGCAAACAATTCGCTCAATCCGGGAACAGCATCAAAATCAATCCCCGCACTGTCCAGCCGGTTCTGTACTCCGATCTGTATTAACTCAACAGTATTTCTCACTAGGTTAGTTGAGCCATCAATTATTCCGTCAAGAGCCTTTTGTGTTAGCGAATGAGCTTCTTTGGTACTGAGTAAATAAGACGCATTCATTTTTTTGTTAGCCTCGAGTCGATCTTTAAGTCTGTCATACAGGCCTTCTTCACCATCTGACATGTCTATATCACTATTCTCTCCGGTGGTTAAGTCATCAATTTCAAAATCCATAACGTCCTCTTCCTCTACATAATCCGCGGCATCAACATGACCCATAACCGGTTGATGGAGGTCAACTTCTTTGTGAGCCCTTCTAAGATGACTTTTGTAGGTATTTCCGTTCCTGAACGTGCGTTGACAACCAGGAATATTGCATTTGACATAAAAGTGAGGGTCGCTTTGGTGAACTTTGAGTAAATGACTCAGCATTAATGCAATTGTTAGCGAATAAAACGTGCAGCAGATTTGACACTGTAGGTTACCAGCCATGATGACTGCTCGCTTTCTTTGAACCATCTGAAGGAAAGCTTGTTCGGTGGTATCAAGGGAAAATTTCTCGTTTCCCGCTATTTTGAATTTCCCCGCCAAAGATAAGACGCACATTATTGCGTCACAAGCCGCGAATTCCGGCTACAAATATAATCCAGATCATTTTACTTTTTGAGTTCACTCCATAAGATACATTGTAATTTACTTGAGTTTCAAGAATAAAGATATGGCGTTCCACTGAAGAGAAAGCGTTCAAATCAGTTCTCTGTGAGTATTACAAGTTTACTTTATTATTCTTAGCAAAAACTTTTAGCGTTGTATTGTGTGTTTATCGTGAGAACTGACTTCGCACTAAAGGAATGTCCTGCCGCGTCTTCATTAATTGACACTATAAAAGACACCGCAACTTTAATGTTTCCGAAACATTTACATGTCAAATAAGCCATTGTAATAGAATAACACACGTGACCACTTCCTATGTAATGGGAAAACTCAAATGAATGGGTCAATTGAGTCACTTTCGGGAAATAGCTGAAGCGATCGTCCTCTGTTCTGCACAGATTCGACTCATTTGATTAGTTTTCGGGAAAGCTGTTCCTAAATATAGAGAGATGGAATTGCAGCTGACGAAACAGTCTACCGAGGATCAAGTTATTCGTTTTCTGCAAGAAAATTCGTTTGAGGAAGATTTGATTGATGTTTTCAAAGGTAAGCCAAACATGCAACTTCTTTGACCATCCACTGACTTGTTCAGATGATTAATGTCTCATTTATCTTTCTTTCTCCAAAAAGCTAACTCTGTAGATGGAGAAGACTTTTTTGATCTTGATTTCGTCACCATCAACTCATTTATACCAAAACTAAAAGTGCGCAAGAGGTTCATCGCGGCATGGACGAAGCAAACGCACATGGTAAGATTCTGTAGTTAAAGTAGCTGTTAAGCTATGCATTATGTGTTTTAAAACTGGGTTTGATCTAGTTTCTGTGCATGTGTTTCTGCTTCCATTGATATGTATGTTTAAAACTAGAACCAGGCTAAACTCAAAGGCAAGCATGCATCTGCCGGGAACGTGGTAGGAACATGTGGTCTTGCTCAAATCTATAGTTTCACTACAGCGACTGAGGATAGAATTAATTCGAGTGTGAAAAGGAAAAAGTCTGTAAAGTGGACGACGTATATCTTTTTTGTTGGAAGAATCTTTGAAGTTTTGTAGGTGTAGTGTGTTATCTGTTTTCCCGCCTAAAATGAAAAGCTCCTAGCAATGTAGCCAGGCATCTAAGCATTACTTTGTAACCACGCGACATGTACAAGATGGCGGTGAGTCTTTCGAGTCACACAACACCGGATGCAAAATGATCTGCCACAGTTCGAGGCTGTTCTTGATCGCCCATTGTCCGCAAGAACGTTAGGAAATTATTTCCTGGAAAATTGTGGACTGGTCTTTCTGAATTTCCTGTGGGTAAGTTCACCCGGTTTGCATACTCTCCTGCGAGAAAAGTTCATAAGTTTCTCTGAGCATACGTCTGGGTCGGTCAGGTAAATATCAAGGAAGAGTTTATTCTGAATGCGTGTTAAACTTCTCTACGTGAAGGAGCTTACATTTAAGACAGCCACTTCATCACGATCCTTCAGCATTTTGCCGAGTAATTCTTGGTGGGAATTGTGCTTTAGTGGGAATAGAACACGATCAGTCCGGCCTGGTGGAAAATACCGTGCCATTTGACATACAAAAATTTCGGAAATTTACACCAGAATTTTTGGTCTAATGGGAAGCGCCTGCTATAAAAGTCTTATATGTACAATTTTCCACACCCGTGTTTACAATTGTTGTTGTATCACATAATTTCTAGTATTAATTTGTTTTTTATTCCTCTGTTTAGACTTTTGATGTCAATGGCGCTCGAGTACCCGATCGCGATAATACTTGTAATGAAAGTATAAACCTTGATAATGTACAGGACAAGAGCTTCCCGGTGGGTTTAATATTTCAGTGAATTAAACAATTTATTGTCGGATAAGCTTCTAAGCTGTATAATTGTTAGGGAAAGTTCATTTAATATGACAAGGGGGGTGGGATAAAGATATTGAGGGGGGCTCTGAAAATTTTTAGACACCCGAAAGGGGGGCTCTGCAAAAATTAGGGGGGGCTCCGAAAATTTGTATACTTCAAAACCAACAGAAGGGGGAGCCCTGGGCTCCTAAAAAATTGAACTGCTAGTGAGGGGGGGCTACTAAAATTTCAAGCTTTGAGTTTCAATATCCTCATCCCCCCCCCCCCCCCCCCCCTTGTCATATTAAATGAACTTTCCCTTAGTTATCTAGTAAATCCACTCCCACTTATGGATGCCATTTCTCATTTCTTAGGAGCTTTAAGGGATATCCTTGTTATATTATTAAATACTTGTTTGAATGATAGCTGAGATTATTGCATTAGTAATGTCAACTCTGTTTTCTAAATTTGCATATACATGTAATTATGATGATAAATTAATGCAACAGAGCTTAAATTATGGTTTGGATATGCAGATTTTGGATGACGGTAAATCAAGCCCACTGAAAAGGACAAATACACATGACTGTTCACCACTGAGACGAAGCCCTCGTAAACGAGCAAGGCCCACCCTCCCCAGCGAAGCATCGGTACAGAAAAAGCCCCCTGCTTCAAGTTCCCAAAGTGCAGATTTAGGAGAAAAGAAAAGCCCTGTAGAGTCCAAGGTATTTTCATTGGAATACTAAAACCAAATACCCTAGTCTTGTGTAACTTCCTAAAGGTTTCCGAGTGCGAAGATAAATGGAGGAGACTTCTGTACATTGCACAGTTGGCGGGGCGGGGGGGGGGGGGGGGAGGTTAGGTATATCCAGAATAAAGAAATAATTTTGAAAAGTGGGAAATTACTGGAAAATTACAATGATAAGTTATTCATAATTGATAACTTTGATTGTTGTTCTTTTTATTGTGCAAGAGGAATCCTGTCAAGAAAATAATGTAGCTTTCTTGAACTGTTGTACAGAAAAACGTTAATCCTATTGAAAGAATGATTTGATTAAACACTTTCAAGGCTGTAAGGATTAAATAATGGGGGTGGGGTATATATCCTTGAGGGTCTATAACCAGAATATATTTATTGCTTATTAACTATTTACTGTTATGAAAAATCTACATTCTGCTATGGCTGACGCCACTTTGCTTTTCTAGCACCATCATTATAATTGTTCTTAAAAATAATTAAAAATCTTATTTTCCAGAAGGCTATTCCATCTGCATCACCAAAAGTTTCACCTTTGGGCAGTACTAATTCAATAAGCAACTTTGCCATACCAACACAGGTAAGGTGATGCAGTTTATATACAGTAAAATATCTGAATGTGTTCTGATTCAGGGTTGTGTAGTGTTATCAATACATATATGTGTTGTCTAATGATGATTAATGGCTACCAGTAGTAACTAAAAAAAACTAATCATTATCTTGTCATTATTTGCTATTTGGTCAATTTTAAACTTCCATTAACACATGGACTTATAGAGAAGATGATATGAACATTGTTTCAAGTCTATAGAAAATAAAAAGGAAACTGTTCATCAACATCCTTTAGCAGGAAAATATTAATAAATATGCTTGGAAGACTGAACTGGACACTCAAAAAACAAAAACTATACATGGCCTTTTTTCATTGTTCATCTTGGGCATGGTATGGAAACGCATGATTGCCTGTTTTCTATGTGTTTATGTGTTAAAGGTCGAGAAGTTGAAATCCAGCAGAAGCCATTGTTTTGTCAAGGCAAGATTGAAATACTTGCTTCCTGACAATTTCCAGGCTGAGGTTGTCCCTTGTGGCAGCCTTGCTTGGGCAACTGCCTGGGTTCTTGATTTCTTATCTGACCTGGCTCACATTATAATGGAGAACATTTGTGGTAACAAATGAATTCAAGTTTAATTTACTATTTCAAAACTATCTTCCCTGATTCCAGAAATATGAACAGCAACTTCACTTGGAATCAACCAACAGTAAACCTCCAGTTCAGTACTCCAAGAGTGGAAAGAAAAAAAGAAAAAGCATACAAAGAAAGAATCGTATAAATAGAAAAAAGCTCTCAAATTTTTTGAAAAGCAGTACAGCTACAGCCAAAGGAATCAAAGGAAAATTAACTGAGTTTGAGAATGAAAATAAGAGTGTGAAGCAAATAGCAAATGGTTATTTTTTTTAAATGGAAGAAAACTAAGGAAGAGAATAAAAGACTTCTTTCTTCTGCTAGCTCAAGTTTTCAGCCTGTAGATGTACCAAAAAGCATGTTAATAAATAAAGATTTGCTAACAGTAGAAATGGGTAGTATTTTAGGGGAAGGCACCTTTGGAAGATGTGTGAAGGGTAAATATAAAGGCTTAAATGTTTGTTTAAAATTCTTTCATGAGAAAAGTGTGCTAAGATCTAAGATCATTAGTGAAGTGAAAGTAATGTTAGGTCTTACTCCACACTCTAGCTTGCCTTTACTTTTTGGAGTTTGCATAGAGCCAGATCCAATCATAATTACACAATTTATTGGATGTGATCAGGAAAGCATAACATTAGACAACTTTTTTAGGAAGACACATGGAACATCAATGAAATGTTTAGACAACTGCTCGCCTGAGCATATAATCTTGGCTATGTTTGAGGGCCTGCAAGCAATTCATCTTTCAGGTTTCATTCATAATGACATAAAGCCTAATAATGTTTTAATCCAAATGAAAGGTTTGCACTATAATGCTGTAATCATTGACTTTGGAAAATCATGCCCTCTCCACAAAGGAACATTCTACAAATTGCCTAATAAAATGGAGAAGCAAAACCATTTGAACCGTTATCCACATTTGGCACCAGAACTAGTCTTTGGTGACTCGCCACAGAATGTATTCACTGATATCTACTCATTAGGTTATACTGTAAAGAAAGTGCTAAACAAGAAATTTGGCAACAGTCTTAATTATCTGAAAGACATTTCTCAAAGTTGTATGAGCAGACAGCCAAGAAATAGGCCAGGGCTTAATTATTTTATTGATTTTTTATCGAGAAGAACATCATGCCATGTTTGAATTATTATAACATTACAGGTATTTTTAAAAAAGTAGGTGCTAGTGTAATTGTGGTTCTTTCAAAGTAACTGATCTGTAAATATGAATAACTTATGAATAAGAAACTTGATTAAAAGCTGGTGAAAAAGCTTTGATAGAAGATGTTGATAATTTGCTTCTTGTCACATAGTGGGAACCTGATGTTGAGCAAGGTTTAAAAAAGGGGTTTCTCACCCCAGAGCAGCAAAACTCTCTAGTTCGCCAAATGTGCACAACAATCATGACCCAGACAGATGTGCTGCATTACTCAGAGAGAGAGCATATTGCCATGCTGCTAGTTACAAAGTATCCCTTCCTTAAGGGGTCTTTTGGCACAGGTCATGTAAGTATTTTAGAATTGAGTGTAATGAAGTGTAAGGACAAAATATGAATCGCTTCCACTGTAGTCAGTTTTACATGAAGCTGTGTTACTTGTCACAATAACATGTCGTGACATAACATAATGTTTATTCAAGATGCAATAATGATAAAAAAGAAAATACATCTCAAAAAGGATGAAACAGAGGTTTGTCAGGGACTATGATGTTTCACTTTATAATCGTTTTTAAACAAGTAAGACAATTGCTCACTTTGTGAATCTCCACTTGA
>JAHPZR010003013.1:10000-11215 GCA_019787425.1 Platygyra sinensis | reverse complement strand
GCTAAGGAAGAGCGAAGGTGTTATAATCCCAGATGCCATTATGAATGAGTGCAGTCGTGTTCGAAAGCAGCGAGGAAGTCAGGAAAAATGAAAAGAAATCCATATGTGTCGTGTTTGGATAACTGGGCAAATTTCCATATTTGAGTTTCGTTAGCACTCGGGGGAGAAAACACATTTAAAATTCAGCTTCCCACGTCTTCTTGCCGGTGTGCATGCTTATTGCTAGCAACTGCAATCAAAGCTGACATCTGACACCGGAAGATAAAAGCTTCCTTTTATGGCCATTCATATCTTGAAAAGACTAAGGACAAGGGAAAATGATGGAAAAGCCCTAATTCCCACAGTTAAATCACTCACTGGTTATTCTCCCTCGTGTAAAAGTCACTAAATACAAATTAATTTTACATGTTAGTTTCGTGTGCAAAGAACAAACCACTTTTGTCTTGACAACTAGAAACATTATAATCTATTTTCGCTCGCGGGCGATTGGTCTAAACGGGTCACTTAACAGAATATGCATACATACACATACATACTTTATTTACTTCAACACGGCAAAATCTTCAGTGAATTATTACAATAGTATATAAAGAGAAATTCAATTATAAGTACACTGTTTTACAAGATTGCCATGTGGAAGCCTGATTGACAGTTGTTGTAAACATGGCCAATTTCCCTTTTGAAGCGTCTAAGAGTGTCTGATTTCCGTAAATAAACAGGTAAGCTATTCCATAATACTCCCTTAACCATAACAATCAAAATTTTCTCAAATGTAATTGGTACATAAACTGCTGCATTTTACTCTAATTAATCAACCAGCACACCTGGAGACGTACGAGAATGGCAGAACTGGAGAGGAAAAATCTCACATGGAATGAGACAAAGGGCACTGCAAAAAACAGGGTGAGGTGGCGTGCTCTAGTTGACGCCCTATGTTCCATTAGGAATGAAGAGGACTAAGTAAGTAATCAATCAGTAAATCTAATTAATCTGCAAAGTTGTAATCTCACATCTGTAATAGGATAGTTATGTGAGTCAATCCACTCACTATCATTTTCGAGCTAGCCTGAACAACTTTTTTCCGCGTTGTTACACGCTTAAAACATTCATTTTTGGAGGGCTTACACGTCAAATTTTCACAGCTCCGCCTCAAATTGCCTCAATTGAGGCGGAGCTGTCAAAATTTGACATGTTAGCGCTCTAAAACGTAACAGT
>JAHPZR010003013.1:0-5000 GCA_019787425.1 Platygyra sinensis | reverse complement strand
TCAATTCTCTATATACACAAGCTGTCGCATACACCACGTAGTTAGAGCTTGGGGAGTCTGTGGTGCCACATGACATAGTCAGACCCATGCGAACAACCAACCAGAGGAGAAAAATGTGCGCTAACTGGACGGGTTGTACCTGGATGTCTATCTTGTTTCCGAAGACCGTAAAACGATAGAGTGTAGTTTGCCATTTCAGGACATTTTTCACCGCCCGGCTGAAGAAACGACAGCAACAAGGCTAAGGATGGCCCACAATGTTATCATCCCAGATACCATCCTTAGAAATACACTTGATTTCGATCCAAGCAAACGGTAGTATTTAGGAAGATGAAATCATCATCGCTTTATATGGAGCGTGTTTGGATGACTCGGCAAATTTGCAAATGAGTGCAGTGTTTGCCGGGTAGAAAAAGGCTATGGGGTTGTAAACATATGTTATTGACTACCAATAAAGTTAATGTTGAGATCTAACAGCGAACGCAAGTTTCCATTGATTTTCAAGAAGGAATAGGAACCAAGATTTAATAAACCTTGATTCCACACTACAATTATTTACATATTGCTTTCATTTCTACAGAAGCCACAAAATACAAAAGAATTAGAACATGGATGCCTTCACAGCTGCCGTTTACAAAACAAACAAGTTTTTTTCAGAGTCCCAGCAACCACAATAATGCATTGACGGCATCAATACTGCGCGATACGGTGACGTAACAAAACTATTTCAGATGGCTCTGTAAAAAGCACCTGGTCCCGGTTGTTCGAAGGCCGGATAGCGCTATCAACCGGATAAATCGTTATCCAACGGATAAGTGTTAACAAAACAAACTACGCAATCCACTGGATAGTGATTTATCCGCTGGATAGCGTTATCCATCTTTCGAACAACTGGGGCCTGAATTTTAATTTAAAACCCCATTTAACAGTTGAGTAGCTCATACACACACAATCTTTATTTCTGCACGAAAATTACATCCTTACATGTGATGTTGTTCCTAACAGTTGCGTAAATTCAAAACAGATTGAAAACACTAGCTAGCTAGTTGTAAAGCAAAGTTGATTTTTGCCAGCTAAAACGAAAGACTATCAAACTAACTAGTGCATGGTCGATTATAATTTATCGTCGACCACGCCAAATGTAGCAAAGTAGTATATTGTCCGTGGCCGCCAAAACGGCGCCTTTTCCATTAACGGTGGCGGGAAAATATGCAAAATTGACGAAACTTCCTTATTCCGCGGAACATAATTATAACTGCCGGACTGATAACGTTAATAGGGAGTTTAACAAAGCCATCACAGCAACGGCAACGGAAACGTTGCTAAACAAAAGGATTAATGAGCACAACAATTCCTGTGCACGTGCGTTATAGTTCTTTGTATATTTCTTTGCCGTCCTCTGCAAAACAACAACGTGAAATGACTAAATTCTGCGTTGTCTGAAGAATGTGAACTTCAACAGCTAGTTTTTTAAAGTTCTAAATTCTAAATTTATCGCGGTGTCTCAGATTTCAGTTTTGTGATAGCTTTGACAATGATAAACAAAGTATCCCGAGATTCGTAGGTAAAATATAAATTCGTTTTTTAAACGACGTTGTCTTCGGCGTCGCCGCAGTACCTTCTTAAACTCCCTAATATTGCCACTACACGAGTCTTACGAACAGCAAAAGAGGTCTCAAAATGCGCTGCAAATTATGTTGATAGCAGAGAGTTTTTAGTTTTCTTAGTCCTATTATGAATGAATAATTGTATGAAAACTTCAGTAATTAAGCATTTGTTCTACTCGAGTAATATTGTAAAATTCTTTCAAAATGCATCCGCCAAGGGTTAATGTAATCTTGAGGGAATTGCCACTTGAAGTATACCTACTTCCGGCTTGCTATGCAAGGACTAAAAAGTCTCTACCCTCTAATACATATACTAAATTATAAAACGAAATCCGCAGCGAGGATCTTGTACCTCTAACTGTACCCTTCTTCTACCCAAAATGTCACCCAAAGGTATAAAAAAATGCCACCATGTGTTCAAAAAGTTTACAGGTCATTTTGTCCACATGATTGTTCTTATGTTTTTCAAAACAACAACGCTAGCATTAAAGCAGTGATTGAGAACACTGCAAAATAAAAAGATACTCTGCTGCCTGAACTTTTGGTTGGTATCCCTGGTTTCATTGGTTCCGTTGGTTCCGTTGGTTCCACTGGTTCATCTGTCTTCACAAACCTAAACTCTCCCAGGCTTGGGATGGGATTCGGGGCATTAAATGCACCATCCGTGTTGTTTGTGATTCTGAAAATGTCGACATGTGGGTTAGTGGCATTATTTTCGAGCGAAAATGTAGTTCCTTCTTCCGTCCCAGCATCATATGGGGGTAACATGGTGAAGTTCAAACTTTCCCGCCAGGTGCCATTGTCACACAGGTCAGCACTGTTAATTCCAATGAACCAATCAGGAGAAGGCGCCAGCATCGTAATTATGGACACTTTGGAAAAGTTCGCGGTGACCTCGACATCAATTCCAGTTTTCATGTCCTCTGGGCCTAGCTGAGGGCCACCAGGGAGAATTAGTTTCCAGGCCTTATTCCCGGTGATCTGTGTATTAATCTCACTTACTAGAGTGCTTGTTCCGCCTGAAAATAAAATAATTCCCGAGTTATCCTTTGCAGCTGTAACTGTACAATTAACAAATTTCGAGCATATTTCTAATTTGAAGCTATTTTCCGGTAGCAATAAAGAGGATCAGATTTCTCGATTTGTGAATGGCCCCGCTCGAGATTATACTTTCTTTTTGCTGCGGAGCGAGCGTAGCGAGCGTAGCAGTAGTTCATAATCTACTAAGTATAAAAGAAAGGTAGGAAAATTTGAGATTTGGCTGTGGATTTTAGCCTCGCTTTCAGCGGACCACAATGCTCTGCGCTGTGGAAGAGCCTCGCTTTCAGCGAACCAGAATGCACTGCGAGAAGTTAATGTTTAGCGAACCAAAGCGAAGCAGCGTCCAGTCCTCTCTCTCGCCACAAGCAAAAGTTCTTCAGGCGTGACATACGATTGTAGAATATTATAGCCGGAAATATGATCTATGTATATAAACCTTGCAAATATTCGTAGGTGTCGCGTGGAATATAGAAATCTAGTTAGTGCTTTCGGTCTTAAAACTTGTAGGAACATGTATGAACACTAGTCCTTCCAGTAACAAGATAAGCACGGGATTCTGCTCTGATTAGTTCCTATTTCGGCAGGATTTACGTAAGTGGTCACCCATATCTGTAAAATTGCGGTTATGTCATAATTAAGTTGGTTATTGCAAAGAAAACTCTTATTACCCTCTGTATTTTGTAACATGTATAAGTTAGCTACCATCGTGTACATAGGAATTTTGATTCAAGCAATAAGTAGATTCAGTTGATTATACAGCAGTGGTGTGTCCTTTCCGTGTGTGAGTTTGCGATAAACCCTGTATTGTTGTTGTTAAAGTATCCATGCAAATATCTGTACCAAGTGTCATGTGGAATATAGAAAACTAGTTCATGCTTTCCGTCTTGAAACTTCCTTCCAACAACAAGATAAGCACGGGATTCTGCTCTGATTAGTTTCTCTCTGAGTTCGGTACATTTTACATAAACATTCATTCATATCTGTACAATTGCGGTTATTTCAGGGACTAATTAACCAAACAAAACAACTTGATGACACTACATTTCTACAGAAGCTCAACACAATCCACACTTTAATTTGCAAACAACATCCCAATTTCCGCAGCACTTTCATAGACCTGGCTACACTAGTTCTATATAAAAAAAGTCCTTTATTGACCCAGCTTGTTCGGTCAAGATGGCAGCCAAGGACATTGACTTTGTTCTTTCCTTTTTTCCTTGTTTATTGACAGAGACAGTGTGGAGGTCTCTGAATATGCAAAAAAAAGATAATTGAATGACGCTAATACCTTGACCGAAAAAGGTTTAGCCATGGTCAATAATCCATATTCAACAAATTTGCCTACGGGCATATCAAAAGGTATGCGGATTTAAGGAACAACGGCAAAATTACACTCGAAAAAACAAGCACCTTAGATGAAGGCACGAATCACGAATTATATCTTAATTCTACACTAAAGAAATGATTTCTGAATACAAACACTCGTAATAATGAGGTACAAAGTACTGCGAGTCCTGTGACGAAGGTGTGGCCTTCGTTGAAAAAGACAAGCGATCATTGTTTCATTGGGGGCAAATCAGAAGAGTATTTCACATGATTAGCGTTCTATCACGTATTGACTTGTACTCTAGCCACTATCTATTCTGTTCTAAGCACTATGCGTTTGTTAACAAATCAGTTGGCCCTCGCCTGTTTATGTTTTTGAGGTGTCTGTGAAGAGACCGAGGGATAAATATATTTGATCAACTAGATTATTTCCTTTCGATTTGGATGCGTGATACTAGTAGTTGACTCGGAATAGAAATCTCGACCTCAAGCGAAGACTCCTCGGATTAATTCATGGACCGAATGTTGATGTTTTTGCACGGCAGCAGGTATATTCGCGATCAGAGATATCAAAACGTTATTCATAAGTTGAAATGTAAACGATTTCGTCAAACCCTGACTGCATTTAAAATGGAACTCTATCTTAAAAGGCTCGCGCTATTGGGGTTGCAATTTAACATGATCTAACCTGTTTCTGCCACTAATTCCACACCAGCAGAAGCTTTTGCACCCGCGCTCCACATGACATAACCAGATCCATGTGAACAACCAACCAGAGGAGAAAAATGCGCGTTTCCAGGAAGAGATGTATTCGGATGTCTGTCTTGTTTCCAAAGGCCGTAGAACGACATATTGTAGTTTGCCGTTCCAGAGCATCCACCAGATTCTTCACCGTCTGAAGTCGAGAAAACAACAACAAGGCAGACAAAGCTCAGGAAAACCGAAGGGGTGATCATCGCAGATGCCATTCTTAATGGGTGCAGTCGTGTTCGAAGCAGCGAGGAATTCAGGAAAAAGTGCCACTGC
>JAHPZR010003011.1:32500-48159 GCA_019787425.1 Platygyra sinensis | reverse complement strand
CTGGTGTCATGGATTATGGCCCTTATTGGCAGCCCTGTTAAGGGTATATTTTTTCGCTTATATTTTATGTTGAAAAACATGTTCAAGGATTAGCGGAGTTGCTCCCTGCTATGTTATCAACAGAGTGGTCATGCAGTAAATCCTTGAATTAGTACCTAGAATGCTTCCTTCAAACTAAACAGAAGACAAGGGGCTCTTATTTGGGAGGTCCTTAATTAACAATTCGTGCCATAAACCCTTGCAGGCTACGGGTAAATAGCCCATGAGGCAAAGCCAAATGGGCTATTGATCTGTGGCCCTTGAGGATGAAGGGTCTAATTGTTTTAGTATCACCTAACTAGTTGGACAGAAAAGCAATAATAAAGTCAGCAAACGCAAGTTGAAGAAATATTAATTTATGTGGGAATAAAACGAGAGAAAAGGCGGCGAATTTTTTATTTGATGACTAAATATTACTCTAGTAGGGTAGCCAATTAAAAAATGCAGGATTTCCATTAGTCTACTAGTTGGGTGATACTAATCAAAGCAAAGTTTGGGGTGATGCTCGATACACCAAGTCAATGTATGCACTATTGTCGCGTTCTATTGTGTGAAGTCTATTGTGTTATTAGGGACCTTTAGATCGGAAGACGAGGACGGCTACGAGTATGAGTTTTCCATACTGACCATGCGCATAAGGTTTCGAGGTCGACATTTTTCGAAGTGCGCGTGCTCAGAACAGAAAACTCATACTCGTAGTCGTCCTCGTCCTCCGATCTAAAGGTCCCTATTGTGTAAGGGATAAGGATCATTGTTGTGTTCTTTGTGACGTAACTCGAGACTTGCTATTCACTTGGTATATCGTGCACCAGCCGCTAGGCGCTTGTTTAATTTTTTCCAAATGGTGATCATTTGTCGTAACATTTGTATGTTTGTATCTTTTTATTCCCTTTTTACAGCTCACGTCTTTTTGACGAAACATGCTGTACAGACGAGGTAAAAACGAAAAAAACAAATCAATCAACTGTAAGCTTACAATACTTGCCTTCACTCAATTCAGTGGGACTGACATCTTTCAGGTCATCAACATTAATGTAGCCTGCGATGGACAACTTATGCAAGTAATTAGGAGCCAAAGGGAACGTGGATAACTCTCGCTGCATTAAAATATTGCTATCCAACACGTTTCTCCATAAAATGTGGTAATTTTCATCAAAAACGTACCAAGACGATGTTTGCGGCCTTCTCAAAGCTTGGCGCGTATTGTAAACGATAAAATAAAGGAAAGACTGGGAATGAGTTTCCACTGACCAATACGCGGAGGAACCGCCGTCGCCAGCATCCTGTCAAATATCCTTCCAGGCTATTATAATTTCGAAGAAAAAGAATAAACTTGAGCTTAAAATTTTGAAACAGTTGGATTACAAGTGAAGGTAGTTGGTTATTTATATAAATTCGTTCAGTGAATCGATGTAAACATTGAGTAGGCCATTTGACTATTCAGTGTTTATTCATTTATTTTGCTATTTATTCATTTATTTATTTATTTGTTTACTTGTCTGTTTACTTATATATTTATTTAGTTATTTGATCATTTATTCATTTCAATTATGACTGAAACAATCTGACTCTTGTAGAACGATCCGACTAACTGTGGAACCATCTGATTTTGGAACGATCTGACCGCAATTCGGTACGCTGTGCGCCCCATATCTGGCTCGTTAGGTCATGCCGAGGGTATTTTCGCCGTGCTACGTTTCCTTAACTTAAGAATCCTTTAGCGAGTTACAGAGCAATAATTGACTGGGTTAAAAGATCAGTTTTGTGTGGGGGCTTATAGACTTCTGAGGTGGGCTATTTGACTTATCAACCCCCGGGCGATGGACTTTTAGTCGAGGGCAAACTGCCTAAAGGCTAATCGCCTTGGGATGCAAACGACCGGTTACCCTAGCTGGAGTAAAAGAGTAAAAACAAGGCAGAAAAGAACTACCGCGGCAAAATTTGAAATCAAACTAAAACAACGATTTTCTTCATTTCAATTCATCAACAGACAAGCATGACTAACGCTAACAACTCAAATCATACACTCGCGCGAGGATGTAACGACATTGCGCGTGTGTCTTATCACGTAATAATAGAGTGATTACGGAACAATGCAACTTAACGGCCACAGGATAAAAAAGAACTTGAAAATGTGCAGTGCGGTTAGTTAACCCACACACAAAAAAAACACTTGCAAAACGGTGACCTTCAATTGCCGAAACGAAACGTTTCAAAGCAGCAATAATTAGCACATGAATACAACAAGGACAAAAAACAGAAAGGTAAGAAACAATAAAAGTAAACAGAATCGATATTGTAACAAGATTTGATCCCGCCATACTAAGTGCCGTCTTTCAACGACAACTTCGATTTGGTCTTCGGTATTTATATGTCGTGTAGATCAAAGAGTAGAAAGTTGTTTGGGAAAGTTGTTTTAGAAAGTTCCAAGGCCTATAAATTATTTACACAAGCAGTAAAGGAGTTTACGGCGTCTAAATCGCATTTGTGCTTCTAGATCAAAGAGTAGAAAGTTGTTTGGGAAAGTTGTTTTAGAAAGTTCCAAGGCCTATAAATTATTTACACAAGCAGTAAAGGAGTTTACGGTGTCTAAATCGCATTTGTGCTTCTCCAAAAGAAAATGTTCAAACTAAAGCCGCCTAATCATGCACGGATCGACAAAAAAGACGTTTTATAACCTGCGATCAGGCGTCCCTTACATTTTTTGTCGCTGCGGGAAGGT
The DNA here is from genome assembly GCA_019787425.1 of Platygyra sinensis. NCBI lineage: Eukaryota > Metazoa > Cnidaria > Anthozoa > Scleractinia > Merulinidae > Platygyra > Platygyra sinensis. Next base: position 45,398 of record JAHPZR010003011.1, on the reverse strand, counting down.
ACCTTCCCGCAGCGACAAAAAATGTAAGGGACGCCTGATCGCAGGTTAGACGTTTTAAAGATGCGGAGTCTATAAATAATGTGTTATAAAATTGCAGAGTCTTTATATCAAGTGTTATAAAATTGCACAATCTAAGTATCATGTGTTACAAAATCTCTATATCATGATTTTGAAATTTAGGCCTTATAAATTTAGTTTCAAAACGTCACATACATGTAGTATGTATATCAAATGTTTAAACTGAAAGTAGCCGACTCTTAAACAAGATTTTAAAGATTGCAAAGTTCTATGTTTCTTAAGTTTTTAAAAGAAGCGGAGAATATAAATCAATGCAATCAAGTTCAAATAAAATTAACATAAATGAAATTCCTAAATCATATGCTCTTCTGTAAAATCTCATGTATCGAAGCCAGGGACGTGTTTGAATATCAAAACATCGCCATTAAAAATATTTTTTTAAAAAGTGGACGGCTGACGAAGATCGTAGATCAGAATAGATAACGGACTCGAGCGAATTCATACGATTTTATTTAGTGACCTTTTAAGAACAACTAATTTAGCGTTCTGTTAATTTAACTAAGTGCGTCGAACGTAAAGAGGACACCTAATGTCTAAATATTCTCAATAAATAATATGCGAAACTGACCAAAAAGAAAGATTTAAAGTAGCGCAGTCTCTACATAATGTGTCGGTAACCAAAGAAAAACATTTAAAATAGCCTTCTCTACATATGTGTGGATAAGCAAAAAAGATTTAACGTTCCGGAGTCTAAATATTAGTGATGTTTTAAAGTAATGACATCTTTATATCAAACGGTTTAAAGTTGCGTTGTCTTTATATCATGTGTAGATCACCAAAAAAAAGTTTTTACGTTGAAGAGTCCTTTACATCATCTCTGCATCAACAAAGAAAGGCCATTCAATTAAAGTTCTCTATATCTATTGTGTGAATTACCAAAGACAACGCTTTAAACTTGCGAAGTCTATACATGATGTGTTGTTTAAAAAAGAAGAAGATTTAAAGATGCGTAGTCTATGTATTATGTGTTGTTTATCAAAGAATAATTTGTAAACTTGCAGAGTCCATTTATTACGTGTTGATCATCAAACAAGAAGTGTTAAAGTTGGGGAGTCTATATATCATGTGTTGTTTACCAAAGAAAAACGGTTAAAGTTGTGGAGTCTATATATCATGTGTTGATCACCAAAGAAAAAAAGTTAAAGTTGGAGAGTCTATATATCATGTGCTCATCACCAAAGAAGAAGTTTTAAAGTTGCGGAGTCTATATATAATGGGTTAATCACCAAAGAAGAAGTGTTAAAGTTGCGAAGTTTATATATCATCTGTTGATCACCAAAGAAGAAGTATTAAAGTTGCGGAGTCTATATATCATGTGTTGATCACCAAAGAAGAAGTGTTAAAGTTGCGCAGTCTATATATCATGTGTTGATCACCAAAGAAGAAGTTTTAAAGTTGCGGAGTCTATATATCATGTGTTGATCACCAAAGAAGAAGTGTTAAAGTTGCGGAGTCTATATATCATGTGCTGTTCACCAAAGAACAAGTTTTAAAGTTGCGGAGTCTATATATCATGTGTGATCACAAAAGAAGAAGGTTTAAAGTTGCGGAGTCTATATATCATGTGCTGATCACAAAGGAAGTTTTAAAGTTGCAGAGTCTATATATCATGTGTTGATCACCAAAGAAGAAGTTTTAAAGTTGCGGAGTCTATATATCATGTGTTGTTACCAAAGAAAGCGTTTAAATTGCCGAATCTATATATTACGTGTTGATCACAAAGAAGAAGTTTAAAGTTGCGGAGTCTATATATCATGTGTTGATCACCAAAGAAGAAGTGTTAAAGTTGCGGAGTCTATATATTATGTGTTGATCACCAAAGAAAAGGTTTTAAAGTTGCGGAGTCTATATATCATGTGTTGATACCAAAGAAGAAGTTTTAAAGTTGCGGAGTCTATATATCATGTGTTGATCAACAAAGAAGAAGTTTTAAAGTTGCGGAGTCTATATATCATGTGTTGATCACCAAAGAAGAAGTTTTAAAGTTGCGGAGTCTATATATCATGTGTTGATCACCAAAGAAAAAGTTTTAAAGTTGCGGAGTCTATATATCATGTGTTGATCACCAAAGAAGAAGTTTTAAAGTTGCGGAGTCTATATATCATGTGTTGATCACCAGAGGAGAAGTTTTAAAGTTGCGGAGTCTATATATCATGTGTTGATCACCAAAGAAGAAGTTTTAAAGTTGCGGAGTCTATATATCATGTGTTGATCACCAAAGAAGAAGTGTTAAAGTTGCGGAGTCTATATATCATGTGTTGATCACCAAAGAAGAAGTGTTAAAGTTGCGGAGTCTATATATCATGTGTTGATCACCAAAGAAGAAGTTTTAAAGTTGCGGAGTCTATATATCATGTGTTGATCACCAAAGAAGAAGTTTTAAAGTTGCGGAGTCTATATATCATGTGTGGATTACCAAAGAAAAAGTTTTAAAGTTGCGGAGTCTATATATCATGTGAGGATCACCAAAGAAATGGTTTAAATGTCGAGGATTTGCTATTCCATCTGCGAATCACGAAAGAAAACTTTTTAACATTGCGGAGTTTATATACCGAGTATGAAGGACCAAAACAAAGGTTTTTTAGACTTGCGGAGTGTACTTATTATATGTGGATGACCAGAGAAAAGGTTTTAACGTTGCGGAATCTACATATCATTTAAAGATCACTAGAGAAAAGGTGTCTGGGTATTTATACATCGTGTGTGGATCACGAAAAGAGAGGTTATAAACTTGCGATGTCTATATATCATGTATGGATCACCAAACAAAATGTTTTAAACCTGGGGAGTCTAATTATCATGTGTCGCCGGAACACCAAAGAAAAGGTTTTCAACTTGTGGAGTCTGTATAGCCTGTGTAGATCATCAAAGGAAAGGTTTTAATTAAGCGGTGTGGAATACAAGAGAAAAGGTTTTAAAATTTCCAAATTTATATATCGTAAGTGGATCACCAAAGAAAAGGTGCAAAAGTTCTGGAGTCCATACATCATGTTTTGATGATCAAAAAAAGTTGCGGAGTCTATATATCATGAAAGTATCACCAAAGAAAAGGGTTTACACCTGCGGAGTCTATATATCATGTGTGGATCCCGAAAGAAAGTTTTAAAGTTACTGAGTCTATATATCATGTGTGGATCCCGAAAGAAAGTTTTAAAGTTACTGAGTCTATATATCATGCGTGGATCCCGAAAAAAAGTTTTAAAGTTACTGAGTCTATATATCATGTGTGGATCCCGAAAGAAAGTTTTAAAGTTACGGAATCTATATATCATGTGTGGATCCCGAAAGAAAGTTTTAAAGTTACGGAGTCTATATATCATGTGTGGATCCCGAAAGAAAGTTTTAAAGTTACGGAGTCTATATATCATGTGTGGATCCCGAAAGAAAGTTTTAAAGTTACTGAGTCTATATATCATGCGTGGATCCCGAAAGAAAGTTTTAAAGTTACGGAGTCTATATATCATGTGTGGATCCCGAAAGAAAGTTTTAAAGTTACGGAGTCTATATATCATGTGTGGATCCCGAAAGAAAGTTTTAAAGTTACGGAGTCTATATATCATGTGTGGATCCCGAAAGAAAGTTTTAAAGTTACGGAGTCTATATATCATGTGTGGATCCCGAAAGAAAGTTTTAAAGTTACGGAGTCTATATATCATGTGTGGATGCCGAAAGAAAGTAGTTACGGAGTCTATATATTATGTGTGGATCCCGAAAGAAAGTTTTAAAGTTACGGAGTCTATATATCATGTGTGGATCCCGAAAGAAAGTTTTAAAGTTACGGAGTCTATATATCATGTGTGGATCCCGAAAGAAAGTTTTAAAGTTACGGAGTCTATATATCATGTGTGGAGCTTTAAACTTGCGCCCAGTCTATACCCCATGTCTGGATCACCAAATAAAAGGTTTTAAACTTCAGGAGTCTATATATCACCAAAAAGAACTAAGAGGTATTTTTGACAAACAAATAACCCAGAAAACTAAAATCAAATAATGGCTCTTGAATTGCATTACTCCAATAATCCAGGGCTGAGTTGTTGAAAGCCCGATTAAACTAACCCAGTAATGAGTATTCGTTAGCGAGAATGCTGATTTCAGTTAAATAACTTTTCGGTTATAGGTTATGTTTCGGTCAGGGAGTTATGTTTTCCTTTTCAAGAAATAAAGAGGCGACACTTTGCGATACTGTCACTTTCTTTTCATATTGATTTTAAAAATCCGTGCATTGGACATCAGCCCCCGTGGGGGTACTCCCTATAATGTCCTGTAGGGGAGGCACCGCCCAACAGGGGTCCCTTTTTTACGCTTCCTGTAAATGAAAGGATAGGGATTTCACGAGTTGAAGTATATGAAAGGGAAGTGAAATCTCTCATTTAGGTATATATAAGGCCCTTAATTTCATTATAACATTTTGGCAACCCACTCCTTAGGACTGGAAGGTATACGAAAGGGGTACCATTTGTCAATGGAAAGTTTCCCTAAGGGGTATCTTTTCTGCCAAAAATGGTATATAGAGGGTAAGGGGTCGGACCTCGGGGCGCAACCTCCCCGTATTATTTTTTTTAAGTACCCCTCCCCCTGGGACATCAACCTTCCTGAAAACATGCTCTTGGTAAAATACAAGTATTTCGCTATTTCTTTACCTGCGCTTTCTACGCTACACCAATTCGCGTTTGCTAATAGTTTGACAAGGCGAGTATGGGTAGTTTTAAAACACTAAAATCTAAAAAAATGCCTCGGCTTTGGATTTCGTTTTAAAGTAAGTGTTTATAAGAGAAAGGTCTTGAGAGATCCACTCCTCGTCAGAATATAAAGGATATTATACGGTGGCGAGAAGATATGAATTTATGTTCGAGTGGCAAGAACAAGATATGGTTCTTGTCACGAGAAGATAAAATTCATATCTTTGAGTTAACGTGTGATGTTCTTTGATTGTATCTGATGACTGCGGTTTTGACAATTTTTCGAAGGTTTTCGACCAATTTCCGAAGATTTCCGAAGATTTTCCAAAAATTGTTTTGATCCGAAGGCCAGACGAACGTTCCCGATCATTTTCCGAAAATTTTCGAAGACTTTCGAGGGAGACCCGAAGATGTTTCGATCATACACCAACCAATTACGAGTGGTGTATTTTCCAGTAAAACAGTCGTGTCTACATAATAAAAACAGGAACTGAACCCTGGACACTTCCTTTTCGATCTCAAATACCAGTTTGCGTTTCCGAGAATTTCCAGTGGCGGATGGAGCAAACACCGAAAACTTTGCGAGGAAATTTCCATACCATTTGTCTCCGTTTCTAAAGCTGCGGAGTTTTGGTTCAGTGGAAAACACCCGTAATCAAATTAACTAGCTCACGGAATGTATTTACCATTCAAAGTGACAGTTTCTCGCAAAAAAAAAAAATTATAACGACCGGTCAGAGATCAGTGGGAATACCCGAGGAAAATGGGCCGACATTTTCCAATGTAGCGCATGTATGTTATTAAAAGTCAAAAAATTGCGATTGAATGCGGAATAACTTTCTTGGAAATACGCCTATTTCTCAAGAACCACTTTTTAGATTTTCACGAAATTTGGCACAAAAATACCTTAGGAAATAAGTAAGTGGAGTATTGAAAAAATTGAGCTTTAACAGAAGAAATTTTAGATATTCTAGTGAACCTTCAACAAGGGATAATAAAAGATCCCTCTGTCAGACTGTTATTGAAATAGTTAAAACTCTAGAAAGGGCCAAAGGACAATCAAAAAGTACCGGAACCTTGTAGATTCTGATTAAAAAATGTAAAGGCTTGAAGAAACTTAACTTAGAAAGGTTGGGGCTAAAGGCCCGGATACACGGTGCAACATTGCACGCAATATTGCGCGCAACATTTTTTACTCGACGTGGCTACACGGTCGCAACATTTCGTGCAACATTACGCGCAATATTTGATGAGCGGCTGCCAAGATATCGGGTTTTTTTTTAAATTGTAAATTATAAGTATTTGTTCAGTTGATTGTACCTTCGTAAAACCAAAGATAAATATACACAGAAACGAAACAAGCTAAAGACCTCTGCTACCTTTCCGCCCGCTATGGCTACTCCCTACCACCACGCGAGTAATGTAAAAGCTGATAAAAGAAGTGAATGAAAATATCCTGAACAAAACTTTTGGATTCCGAACCACAGGTAAGGCTTACGAAAAAAGATTACTTAACTCTGTAATAGTAAATTAGCGAACTCCCTTCTTAGGCAGATTAAACCAACGCTTTCTTTTTACGTGAAACGTACGACGAGAGACATTTAGGTCAGCGGTTAAATTTGAATGTGAGATTTGATTGGCTGAACACTGAAATATTGCACGAAATGCTGCAGATGGTGGATACACGAAGAAATTTGTTGCGCGCAATATTGCAGAAGTAGAACGAAATTCTACTGCTGCAATATTGCGCGCAACAATTTTAGGGGTGGATACACGATGCAATTTAGCCATTGCGCGCAATATTGCACCGTGTATCCGGACCTTAACTGTTATAAATTTTCCAATATTTCGTCAGGCAAAGCGTAAAGAAGTCAGGCTGTGCCTGACGAAATATTTGAAAATATTAAAATGGTGTCAACTTTTGTGCGTCGTTACACGCTTGTTGCATGCAAATTGTAAAGAAAATCTAACGAGCGGAGTTTTGCAAATGAACAAATCCAAATTTAAAGGCCTGTTTATATTTATCGACGTCGCCATGGAAACGGCACATACGCCAGCTTAACTATCAAAAAACTGAGGCTTGTGTTGGTAATAGCCCTTTTCACGGTTAGTTTTTCTGATTTGCATTACAATGTAATCCAACGTGGATGTGAGGCAACTTCGGGCTAAAACTGCAAAATAGCCCGAAATTGCCTCACATACATGCCAGATTTTATTGTAATGCAAATGAGCAGAGCTAACCGTGAAAAGGGCTATTTGCTTGCTGCCATTTTTGATGACCAAAGGATCATGGGTTTTAGAGAAAAAGGTAAATGAAACAGAGAAATCAAAAACTGTGTTTTGCCTTCTTAACTTAATGTGCAAAGTGAACTGACCAACATGACGCGACCGTAGAACAACGAAAAAATCTTAGTCCCCGACAGGCCTCGAACCCATGACCTCCTGTATACCGGGCGGGCGCTGAGTTGATATTTGACAGGCGTCCTGCATACTGCCACCACTGTGAAATAATATCGTGGAAATTAGGTGATATGCTGTAAACGCTTTGACGTTTCTTACACGAGCTATCGTTGCTGCCGCTTAAGCTAGAGAGTTGACGTCTGGGCCACTACTGACTAGAGGTAAAAATGGCAGTGTAAAAACTGTTTTAGGGGGGTACTCACAGAAGATCAGGGATGCTCGTCGGAAAATTTCAATGCCACCAACTGCGGTGCAATGTTTGTTTAACATGCGGGCTACTAAATAAAGACAAATAACGACTCTGGTTGGAGTTAATGGGGGAGCACTGCCTTGCGTTTAGGTCTCCCGGCTATTGCGTGACAAATGAACCTCTCTTATCTCCCCAACACTACGAGGCGAATGCAAAACAGCACGCGAGGAATCGGACAAGAGAATCGGTTAGCAAGCGATTCTCAAAGACAGCAAGGTCAACAAGCTTGGGAAAAGTCGCTACGCAGACGCAACCGCCACTTTTGCGTCCGAGGCAATGCATCCCCCCAAGCAAATAAAAACCAGGAGGAAGCTAGGTTGGGGAGAAGCCCCCCGAATCTGTAGCCATCCTTGGGGCAACACACTCTAATGTGGACTGAGGAGTTCTAATATAAAGCTGGTAACAATCTGAGGACCGACCCAGAACTTTGATAAAGTCAATCTAGCAAGCCCACCGCAGTGGCCACAGATGCCGCTCCTATACGAAAGCTACGGCCCTTAAGGCTGTGATAGGGGACACCTGAAGCCCTCGAGCTATCCCTGAGGAGGTACGACACCGCGCTATGGGTTAGGTGACAACTCATTGAAAATAAAAGGGTCCCTGTTCCGTCGTAGTGTTTGGTTTCCCCAACACTACGAGCTGAATGCATTAAAGGCAACAACGTCAACAAGCTTTGGGGGAATCGCTGTGCAGACTTAACCACCATTGATGCATGTAAGCCAATACATCCCCCAACTGAGTCATAGAACGCAATGCTGGTGGAAAGAAAAGCAAGTGTCCAAAAATATGCATTTTTTCGAGAAATCTCCAGGTGTCAATGGGTAAATAAATTGAGGAAGTCTCTTTGATACCCCTTCATTAGCCTTACAATTCTAAGAGGTAGATCATAGCAATTCTTAAAGTCTAGTCCCGACTACACAATTCCTGCATTGGGAAAATAAAAATATATGTGGATCAAAACGAACATCTGCAAAGACCCAAACAAAAGTGATGGAACTACTCCAGCTTTAATAGCACAAAATATCAAAAACAGAAATGCAGAAAATTCTATGCTAGCATTTTTTATTACATTCCAAGGCAGTTTGTACACATCAGACTTTCATCTCCTTAATCTTGGCCTTTTCAAGCTTGTGTGCAGCTGCCTGGGACTTGTTTCCCATCACACCGCCACCCCAGTGCTTTCTGATCTCATCGAACCTCTCATTGAAGTTAGTCTTAACAGCCTCGCAAAGGTTGGTAAAGTTATTCTTGTCTTCTGGTTTAACAGCAGTGAAGCACAGTACTGTGGCGGTCTTCTTGTGTACTACCTTACCCAACCTAAAGGCACCAAGGTAAGATGAGCTCCTTACAATCTTATGAGAAGTGACACTAAAAGTATCAAGCAACTCTTCTATGTTGGACAATCTGTGTCTGGTTCTATTCTAGACTCTCACAAAAGCATAGGTCCAATGTGTTTTTTCAGAAAATATTTTCCAGTTTTTTCTTTTAATTGAACCCCCACCCCTACCCCTTGAGAAATTCCAGTTCAGCTTACTATCTTCCTTTTCAAGTTTTAGCGTTTGCAAGCCAACTCACCCCAAACAATTTCTGATGGCTTTCTGTAGGGGCGGGTATAGAAATTTTCCAGAGTTGCACAATAGACACATTCACATTCAGACCATTTTACCATTGTCTTCTTGGTGACCTGGCCTTTGAATGGCAGTGAGGATTGAGGTGACCTTGCTTTGATACAGACCTCTCTGCATTTGTCATGTAAACACACCTAGTTTACACAACAAAAGCAGTGAGGTCTGTATCAAAACAAGAGGTCACCTCCAGCCTCGCTGCCATTCAAAGGCCAGGTCACTGAGCAGACAACTGTAAAATGTTCTGTTAAACATTACTGCAAAATTCATGTAGAAGTTGAAACACTTGACACAAATTGACTGTTCCTGATTTTAGACAAGATCTCTTATGCCACAAGTTCAAGCTCTTTCCCTCTCCAATTCCACCAACACAATTTCTCCACTCCCTACTATAGATAGCCCACATCAAATTAATGGTTTTCTACACTTTGCTTGCAGGTTATACAGCTTTTGTAAGGAAGTGTAATGCAGAGGAGTATACTGGAAACCTGAGTAAGATTTACGAGTGATTGTTATGAAGACACACTAACCTGGCTTTTCCCTTCACAATACAGTAAGGAACACCCATTTTCCTGCACAGAGCTGGAAGCCACACAACAAGCTGCAAACATAATTAGTTATATGCTCTCTTAGTAAAATGGTTTGTTGAAAGCAAAACTTTTCCCTCTCCATCTGACTTCATGCTCCCAGATTGGGTTTTTGGTTTTCAAGGTCAAGAAATATATTCAAAATTGCCTGTCAACTAGTCACACAACAGCTGTGTTACTAGTTACAGGGACACATCTCACAAAGTTGAGCTTGTGTCTACTTTTTGTAACATGTTCCTGAATTTTATAACTTAAGGACATTCGGGAGGAAATCTTCAAGTTATTGAGAATAAAAATTAGTGATAAAAATTGTGAATGACGTTTCGATGTATCGTTCATCATTTTCAAATTCGTAAAAACTAAAAAGTCAAATTCTTGTGAGTTCTTTATATACTAAAAATGTGTGTTAAAATCTTGTTGCATGTAATTAAAAACACTACAATGCGGAACGTAGAAAGTGATAATTAGGTACTAAATAGTTTTGCTTTGATTGAATCAGATTGAGTGTTCAGCTCAGGTTTCACTTCTTGGATGAATAGCATTTCGTAAATTAAGCACTCAAATTTCCCACGACATTTCTTAAGAATGGTGAATTGTTCCTGAAGATCTTTGTTTCTCTGATCGTGGGCGTCACGCAGGTGTTTTCCAATAGCAGAGTATTTGTGTTCCTCAATGCGTTGAAAAAGGTGTCGGCAAAAGGTGAGGAACACAAATACTCCGCTATTGGAAAACACCTGCATGACGCCCACAATCAGAGAAACAAAGATCTTCAGGAACAAATATAGAAAGGTGAGTAAATGGAGCAAACAATCTTAGTCATATTTTGTAGATGTGGTTTTTTACGTAAATAGTTCCATGTTGCCAGTGTTTTCACAAAACTTGAACCTTCAAGAGGCATTTGAAACCACTGCACAGTTAAACGGAGAGTTAAAATGAACGGAATTTGATGCATTTTGCAAAAAACTTCTAGTCAATAGAGTTTATTTCTTTTGCTGAATGTAGAAAATTGGTAGAGAAAATGATACATCAAGAGAAAACTAGGGTCATTGAATGCCCAAGTTAATTAAATCCAGGCAAAGCTATAGCAATGGCCATCTGCCCTATCATTGTTCATTATATCATGTAGTGAGGGATCAATGCATGATGTGGCGTGTACATTTGCCTACACAGTAAGGATGTGCAGAAACAACTACAGTGAATGCCCTTAAGGTGACTCAAAACAGTTTCCAGCACTTAGATTTTGATGGGGTGTTAGAGCCGCTCTTTATTACTTGATGCTTCAATCATGGTATTAAAAGACTGCCCAACCATTGCTGAACACATTGTTACCATTTTTGTAACATAATAGGTTACCTCATTTACAGCTTTAGGGCTTTTAATTCAAAAATGGCACAGAGAATTTTTTTTCATATTATCAGCATTTGATAAGCCCAATAAGGCACAATTTTTGGCAAAGTTTAAAAAAAAAATTCTGTAGGTGGGGTTCAGAGCCACCTTAACATTTTGAAAATTGATAACAGTTAACTAAGTAACCAATGTGAATTCCCATATAGAGTCTGTAAGTCCTATAGTCTGCAGTACAATGGCCCACAGTGGTGTATCGTAGCCCCAGTTTTACTGAATTTGTGGTCACACAGCTGGTACCATAACCTAGTTAGAAAAAGTTAGAATAGTCTCCCTGTCGACTATACCTTACCTCAATGGGGTCAACATCATGCGCAATGACCACAAGCTGGGCTTTCTTATTCTCCACAAGACTAGTCACATGATTAAGGCCATATTTGATAATAACTGGCTTCTTTCCTGCTGGTTCGTCCTTGCCCTCTGCTTTCTTTTCAGCCTTGGCTGTGAGGCGAGCTTTTTTCTCAGCTTTAGTCTCAGGACGGTATTTGTGCATCAGCTTGAAAAGCTGGGTAGCTTTATCAGGCAAAAAACTCAATTAACCCTCTTTAAAAAATGGATCAAGTACAACTGAGAATACATGTAGAACCACACTGCCCTTATTGTTTCCTACCTTTTGCCATATGATAATCAGTAAGATGCCTTTCAAGGTGAGGCAAAATGCCACATGTTTCTAAATAGGGATAGCAACATTCTGTCTGGCAAAAGGCATGTCGTGACAAAGCGCATGGGAACATCATTGTTAGCGGGTTGTTATCTTTTCTTTCAATGATTTTATTATATCTATGCTGTGTATTAAAGGTTTTTCTGGGAGCTTCAAGTGAACAATCTTGCTTACAGCCCACATTTGCATGTGCACAACTTGTCCTTTCCAAGAAATGCTTTCGTTCTTGCCTAGGAAATGATCTCTACTGAAGCAAATTATGCCTCACTGTGTAAACAGATACTGTAGGACAACCTCCAGTGTAGTTACAAAAAATTGTTGAATGTTTATAGTGTTTGTACTTTGCTACAACTCAAGTGTGCCACTTAAATTGAAAGAAGCAAATGTTGCAAATAAACATACAGTAATATGCTTAAAAATCCCAACTGGTGGGAGGCAGAGGAGTTGGCTAATTCTTTTTATTTAAAAGCATTACAAGGAGTTGAACTGGCATCTACCAAGAAACAACTCTAGCTTAGTGATCAGTGTGGGACTTGAACCCACAACCTCTGGATTTCAAGTCTGGTGCCCTAACCACTCAGCCTAGCTGCCTCCACAAACTAAAACATTGTGAGAAATAAATTTACAACATACCAGTTTGCTTGTCCAATGTCTGTGTGAACTGGTTAATGGACGGAGGAACCTTTAATCGCTGGTAAAGAACACTCCTTTGCCTTTGCAGCCTGATGTATTTTGGCCATCTGACAAATCTGCTCAAGTCACGTTTTGGCTGAATATCCCCACCTTAACGTTCAAAGAAAAAATAATTTTGCTCAGTAAAAATGAGTAAGTGGGAATCCACTGTACACCACACAAAATAATGCAACTAAAAGTGATTGCAAGACAATTTTTCAGGGTCCAAAATTAACTTTTTTAGGCAGGAGCCAACTGGCAACTGATTTTTTTTCAGTTGCCAGATGGAAAAAACGTGGTCGCCAAAAAGTGTCAATAAAATTTTTTCACAGAACACAAAGTTTTTCAAGACATTTTTTTATGTGAAAATATCCCCACTCCTGAACAATTGCAAGAGTCGGATTCTACGTGTAATGCCATTAAAGTATTGTCTACCTTGCAATTTAGTCGAAATAGAATTTTCATCAAATAGATAGCTCTCT
>JAHPZR010003011.1:10000-27500 GCA_019787425.1 Platygyra sinensis | reverse complement strand
GAAAATGTTTTTTTCGGAGCGCGAGCTGAAAAAGGCATTGCGTGACACATTGACGCGAGCAGCATGGTATGGACTCTAAAAGATTTCTGTTGATCTCTGTCTCAATGTTATGTTATGAAACAAATGGTAAACGCCATAGCGTGTACTATTGAGTTATGGATGCACTTGAGAGGTTTGCCAAGCACTCAAGAAGCTAGAGTCGCACTCGGCTATCGCCTCGTGCGACTCTTACGCTTCTTTCGTGCTTAGCAACCTCCCGCGTGCACCATAACTCAATAGTACACGCTATGGCGTTTACCATTTGTTAAATAGCAAACAAAACAACTCACACGTGCATATGGCTACAACTACATGTACATGTATACGGTACTATGGCTGGTAGATGCAGTTTAGATAGCTACTTATGTGACTGACCTCTGAAGTTCATATACCAGTCAAGAGCCATATTATGTTAATGATACTGAAAACTTTCTTGTAGGTAAGGGCAGGTGAATCACTGATGAAACTTGTGTCTGACATGAAGGAGTTTCTCATCTTGAATGACTTTCCATCAGTGAATGACAGCATCTCTGAACGAAGCAATGCATTTCAGAAGATGATCAATGAAACGGATCAGCAGCTTTTAAACCTCAAGCAAGATCTTGCTCTCAATTTATTTGAACTTGAACAATCATACTATTCATCTAGTTACAGATAACGTGAATTTCTGCGAATTATTTAATGCCATGCTATGCTGTTTTTAACATGTCTGAAGTGCTATTTTTGGTACTTGGTAATATGTACTAGTTATCTGACACTTGAGAGTAGTATACCATGGAATATCCCACAAGTCCCTTGTATTTTCTTGGTATGCACACAAACCTTCAATTAATGGAGTTTGTACACAAAGACTATACTAATCACTGGACATCAACAAGTGGGATATTACAAGGTATACACCAGAAAGTGTTGCATACCTATTTTACACCATGCTGTAGAAAAGAAAATTTAGTGCTCAACAGAACAAATGTGACATACATACAGTGCACAGTGGAAGGGTTGAGTGAAATGCTGTTGAGTATACAAATAGCTTTCCTGCATTCTGATTGGCTGTATTTTTTATGAGACGGTATAAATAGTAATGACAAACGTCATTACAGGAAATTCTAGCAGTGTAGGTCAGTAAACAAGCTACTTGACATGTTACGATATACTTCTTTTAAAAGACACAAAAATTTAAAAATACATTTATGATAATTCATCTCATTATGGTCCATTTTTTCACAACTTCGGCACTGCTTGTTTGCCATCTGGCATACAGTCAACTCTTGTATTAAACCTTTACTGCCCAAGAGGGCAAGCAAAATTATCCTTTGACAAGCAAAATTATCTGGCGTTAGCGTAAAATCTATAAGTCACTCTTGGGCAGCAAAGGGTTAAAGAAGATAGTTTTTTAACCCTTTACTGCCCAAGGGGTCTCCCTTTGACGAACAAAATCGTCTGGCATTAGACAGAGTAAAATCTGTAAGACACTCTTGGGCAGTAAAGGGTTAACAGAGAGGAGGCATGTTGAAGGAACATAATAGTGTCTTTATCACAGAAAATGGTATTGGTAGTTTCATCTGTTCATTATAAAACTTTCTGATTAATGTGTAACTGAAACAAAGAAATAGCACTTCTTCCAACCCTTAGCCTCATGTGTATGGTACTTCACCAGAGAGATGAAAAACAATAAATAACAGAATCACAGAAAATACAGTCTTTTAATTGGTGTTTTTAAGATAAAACATGTTCCATTCTCTATTAATAAATAAAAGATTATTAATAAAATAACAGTAAAAGATACGGATAATGATTTCTTGAAAACAAAAGGAGCCCTTAAGAAACTTGTTATTTATAGTAGATGTAGACATATTAGACACAGCTAAAGCAAAAATCTAATTTCACAATGTTCAGGATTTGACCCTGTGAACTCTCAGATGCCAGTACTCTAACTGCCGCTCTACAGAGACTCATAGTAAAATAGGCCATTTGCTAGATTCAGAGTGGTTAAGAAATATTTCAAGAGTTAACTCAACTTGAGGTACCATCACTCAAACTAAGCTAAAAAAGTGGAGCAGTGATGACTGTATGTGTTATGTTTATAATGTAGTTAAATGGGAGCCATCACTTCTTCATGAAATCAGTTATTTTTCTCGACTTGCTGCCTGTTGGAGACTGTTTGTCATTCTTCCTCTTAGTTGATGAAATTTTTGTTTTGTTGTCAGGGTCTGAAACGAACAAAACAAAAGGACTATCATCACATGTTATCATAATAACTGACCAGAAAATGAAGGGCAAACAAAAATTAATGTCAGTAACTTTAGACAATATGTGTAGTTTGTTGTTGGTTTTTTCTCTTGCTTTGAGGCTTTGTTAGCACATTAATTACCCAAATTTAAATCAAGGATTTACAATATTTATTAAAGAGTGTACCAAAGGAATTCATGAGTTACCTTCATCAGTGTCACCATAATGGTCTGCCCTTGCTTTTTTCATCCGTGTAATGTTGGTCTTTACAACCACTTTGTGGTCTACAATTGGACGAGGATAGTCTTTACCAATAACACACCCTGCTGCTTTTTGTACACTTTGTGGGGCAGTCCAAGGTTCATAGATGTATTTTGGTGGATATTTCTTTAAAATTGGTATATACTTCCTATGAACAATGAAACAAGAAATTTCAATTACAGAATTACTTTCAAATTATGAAAGTTTTAACTAACATGAATTATAAAATGCATTCAAAAAGCACTGTAGTCCAACTGCAGAGTTAAGATCAAGGAAGACTAAGATTTAGAACAGGAAAAATGGAAACTGTGGCCTGAAGTTTTTGAACTAGATGCAAGGCCAATTTAAAAACATTTAATTACATGACTAAGAGAACATTCGTAGCCTGCTGGTAGTCTGTTGATCTTTTGAAATCAGGAAGGAAGTATGAAGCAAGTAATAATATATAGATTTAGGTCACCCTAAAAGCGGAGCTTCTGTAGCCCGATTAGGCTAACCCAGGATAAGGTTGAATTAATTTTGATTTGAGTTTTGTAACTTTGCGGTGGGGTTTTGTTGGGCTTTCTATTTTGAGTTTAATAATCACAAAACCAACACACAATACAAAAACATTTGCAGAGAAGAAACAGTTACAATGGGGTTTACTTTTAAACCTGGATTAGAGTTAACAGGCTTCCGAAAAACCCGGCTCTGTTTTCAACAAGTAAACCTGACATGAGCCCGCGATCCAATAAAAAACCAGCACCTGGTCAGCGGTCAACTTTAATAAAACATGTTACCTCGATGAGCTATAAACTTGAGCTCACGATATGGTCACGTGATACTGGTCAACGGATAACTTAATTTGACAGGTGTCAATTGATCATAACATGATGTCATATATCAAAAAAGTAACTAAGGCTGCATGTCTCTGTCTTGAAACCTATTATTTGGAGTATGGCTGCCATTTTGCGCGACTCCACCACCGTCGCCGTCGTCGTTGTCGTGCGTACGCACCCACGAGAACTACCGCTGGCCACGATAACATGAGAAAATCAATTCATGGGTTTCCTTTATTTCCCTATATGGGTATGGGGCTCCACTTGGTGGCCCTTGGGGCCGCCGGAGCTCGGCTATTAGTATTATTATTATTGTTATTACTTTTTGGAACTTGTGAAGCACTCTTGGACATTGCGGTGAAATCAGCACTATAAAAATAAAGTATTATTATTATTTCAGACAAGAAGGGATTGTGCCAAGACTAGTGACTCACTCACGTCTTGCTTCAACTCATTCTTGTCTTCATTTCGGTGTGTTGTGCTGTAGTCTTAAGTAGGCCACACTGTCTCACAGTGTCTCACTTCACTTTGGCTGAAGTATAACTTACTACTGGCAACTGTTGGCGTAACTTGAGAAATGCCCACATGGTGATCTGGCTCCTTGATGCAATTAGGGTTAGACACATTATGCCTGTAAATTTGACCTAAAAATCATATCATTATGCATTATGCTTGTTTGACCTTTATGCTTGTGTGATGCTGGCTGAAATTTCACCCATGAATCCATGGTGCCAACCAAATGAATCATGCTGTAATTGTTGTCAGGATGACTGCCAAGCCTGATGGAACTGGTAATGCTGGCATACTGTTGTAACCGGCCTCTAAACCAGTAACTAAGTCTTAGAAAGAGCTCAATAATCAGACAGGAGGCAAATTCGATATTTTTTCTTACATTTTCAAATAGGGAAAATAATTAGTTTTGTAGCCTTATGCTAAAATTATACTATAAACTTGGTAATTATGCCGGCATTATGCTTGATGCTGGGACCATGCCATCATGCCCGAAATTATGCCAGCATAATGTGTCTTACCCTAGATACCATCCTTACATTGGGAACATAACTGATGTTCATCCAGAGTCAGTCCATAGATTGTTTTGATTTCTATGAAAGCCATCAGTTTTTTTAATTGAACTTACTTGATATATTCTCCATTGGGATCGGTTTTCTTGCCAAATGCCACAGGACTGTATACCCTGAAATAAGCATGAAAAAAGGCACTTGCAGATAGCCACATCCAGTTCCCAGCATTCAAACTCCAGTCATGATCAAGAAGATACTTTTCAAACACCTGCAGTTAACCAATAGATAAGTGTTACTGGCCTACAAAGACTGACTGCATACTGTTTGCCTTTCAAATTCAGTGGTTATTACTAGAAAAGAGAAATTCTTTATTTATTGTTCACTGTATATCTTCTATGCAAGTATGATCAGACATCAGCAACGTAGTTTGGCATTTCATCTAGGAACCAGACTCACAAAAGGAGTGGTTAGAATATAGCTGTGGGAGGCGCAGTGACCTCATGGTTAGTGTTCTCTACTCCGGAGTGAAAAGTCTGGGTTTGAGCCCTTGCCGGGGACATTATGTTGTTTTCTTGGGCAAAACACTTCAATCTCACAGTACCTCTCTCCACCCAAGTGTATAAATGGGTACTGGCAACCTTTAATGCTGGGGGGTAACCCTGCGATGGACTAGGATCCCATCCAGGGGGGAGTAGAAATACTCCTGGGATAAGCTCCATCCTGATGCAAGCCACTTGGCTCCTATGCAGACTTTACAGTTAGTATAGAGCATGAAGAACTGTTAACCCGTTAATGCCCAATAGTGACTTGTAGATTTTACTCTGTCTAATGCCAGACAATTTTACTCGTCAAAGGGAGACCCCTTGGGCACTAAAGGGTTAAAAAACTGTCTCCTTTAAAAGGGTAGAGGGTTTTGCTGACAGAGATAATTTGTGCTTTATGCTCTTCACCTTCAGTCCTTCCTCCCAGCTGATCCATAAGTCTCCTCTGGTCAAGAAACATGCTACAGCATGACGTGCCAAATGATGTATCCACCCTTCCATCCTAAGTTGAGTCATGATGGCATCGATGAAGGGATATCCAGTGCGAGCCTGCAGTGTACATGAAAACAAATAAGATTTGATTTCTCACCATACATATAATGTCCATAATAATAATTCTAGGATTGTGACTGGCTAAATAAGGTCAATCAATTTATCGGAAGGTTGCAAATCTTTGAGAGAGACATGAGTACAAAAAGAGAGAACTAGAACTGTGCATCACTAGTCGACTGGACCAACAAAGGATGTAACCCATTTTCTTCAATAGTTTGGCTACATGTACATGATTTTAGTGTGCTTATTTGTGCGTTTTCCTAGCTTGCTATCATTCTTAGACAATGCTATGCAGCTATGGATTCTACTAGTGCTGTAGGCAATAATGCAACCATGAGTCAGAAGAAAACAAAATTAGCCTCATCTCAATGATCACACCAATGTAGTTTTAAATCAGTGCTGCAAGCAAATTTAATTTACTCCTAATTATTTCTTGGTACAGTATTGTAGAAACTTACTACATGTAAACCTGCTGGCTTAACCGTACCAAACCTAGCAGAAGCACATTCCGGTGGTGCCATAATTATCAATTATTCCCACTATACCTCAGACCAAGCTTTGACAAACTCTTGATTGGTGTCCCATGGGACTTGAAGGCATACAGGGTTGCCCTGCATTTTGTTGAAGTTGGGAGTTGCATATGCTGCAGTGAAGAAGAATTCCCGCCATAGGAGCTGTCCATGTAAGGAAACGGGAGGATTGGAGTGTTTCTTAGCCTAAAGACAGATGGCTTGTCAGAAGTTTTTAATGTGCATTGTCCTAGTTTCATAGGACTGGTGAAAGCAAAATATGTTATTTTTTGAGTAAATAACAGATCAAGTACATAACAACTGACTCATTGACAGACTGATAACAACACTGATAGACCCAGGCTGATGGACTGTTTACTGAGATGTTGTGTCTTAGCCCTGCAAGCAGAGTCTCATTCAGTCTTTCTAGAAGTCTCCAAAAGATTTAAGGAGACACTCTTCGTAGGTTATTATGTCCATAGCTGGGTTACACTCAGACCCGGTTCTATTTAACTTGCCCGACCGGCTTCTCTTCCTTCAGTCATTTCTTCTTTTTTCACCCAAAATAGGGGAGGGGAAACCCTGGGCCCCCAGGGACCCTCCCCTAGATCTGCCACTGACACTTGCTGTTTATCAGGTTGTCCAAATAATTCTACCTAGTACCATCATCATCATCATTATCACCAGCAGCAGCATCATTGATGTATTTGTCACTCAATAAAAAAGGAGCTACTGGTATAGTATAATTATGCAATAACAACAACTTTATAGAAAAAGGCAAGGAGAACTTAAAAAAATAGAGCAGAGGTCATCTGAGTCAGATAGTTTTAATTTTTAGCTTTGTATATATTGAGGCAAGGCCTACTCTGACTGGAGTCCAACAAAGATTACTGTTAGCTAGTAACAATTATGGTTACCATGTCTGTCATTCCTGTAAGTACTTGAATAAGCTATCGTCTCTTTTTATTAATGTGAAAGGTAAATTGATCAACATGACATGAGCATGGGACAAAGAGAAAAATCTGCGTTCCCAACAGGAATTGAGCCCATGACCTCTTCGCCTGGTGTTCAGGAGGTCATGGGTCAAATTCCTGTTGCCCAGGGATTATTTTTTCTTTGTCCAACGCTTGTGACATGTTGATCGAGTCACCTTTCACATTTAATTACCAAGCTTACAATTCACT
Source organism: Platygyra sinensis (assembly GCA_019787425.1). Lineage (NCBI taxonomy): Eukaryota > Metazoa > Cnidaria > Anthozoa > Scleractinia > Merulinidae > Platygyra > Platygyra sinensis. The sequence goes on along the minus strand of JAHPZR010003011.1, from coordinate 20,344 downwards.
ATGATTATTCACTTATCTCTTCATCAATATTTTTCTTTTCTTACATGCAACCTTAAAGAATAGCTTAATAACTGCTTACAACTAAACCTTTCATTTCCAAAGAAATATGTTCATTCAAGTATTGATACATGTAATCGTATATATGATTAACCTAACTATCAAGATTAATGTAGATTCATTGTAAGCTCCCAAAAATTCCCAGTATAGTGGCTAATGACTCTTTTGCAATTAACTTGTCTAAGTTGCATTACAATTCAAACCAATATGCATGTGAGACAATTTTGGGCAATTTTGTAGTTTCTGCCCAAAGTTGTACCACATTTACACTGAAGAACATATTGTAGTGTGAATGAGAAAAGTTGACAAGGGCAATTAAAAGCATTCATTTGTAAATGACCATTTCCTTTTATTCTACTAAAAGCCTAACCATGACTTACTCGTGAGTATACTTCAGACAATCGATGATAAAACAGTCTTGCTGAGAGGCAGCCAAACATGACGTATGGACTAAGAACAGTAGTACTAGGTTGAAGGCTGTTGGGTGCTGTGTTTGGCTTCTCAAATTTACAGACCCAGTCCTACAAGTGCGAGCAAAAACTAATTTATATACACTGTACACTCCTTACACTTAATTATACTCAAATTGAAATTTACAGACAATGGTATGCCCGCTACTAGCAAAGGCTAATCTAGGCAAGCCATACCTTAATAACCAAATTACAAAAATATATATTTAATACAGAAATTACCGTAACTAATAAAGTAGAGGGGAAAAGACAGTATTAAATTCCAACAAGGAAATCTATTTCATTGATCTAATTTAAAATATTAAAGGTACAGCTACTGTTTATGTTTGTTGGAAGGGAACAGTTCAGGAGAAGTATTACCAGGAATTTACATTTTGTATGATCTCAGATAAATCTATATGAGTCTTGTAAACCTAAAATGTTGATTAAAATTTGCTCGAGTTTTCTTGTAAATGCATTTTTGGAAGGATTTCTTAATGATTGAGATATTTCATTCCCCATTTTTGCTCCTATTCAAGTAGTAATGAATGCTTTTAACAGAAATATACCAGTCCAAGACTGATTTCACTAAAGAGATAACTTCATCTGCATTGCAAGAAAATTTTATTTAAAAGCAGCAATATTATTGGCTTTTATTCTACTAACCACAAATGAGATCTTCGGAATAAGAAGTGTTACAAAAACCCCTGGCCAGTTAAACAGTTGTGGACAAACTGTTTCTTAAGGGATATTTCCAGAATTAGTTGATTGAAATGTTCAATTTACCAAATAACCAATATGGATACCTGAAGAAATTTTTGACAGAAAAATTTTGAAATCTACAATGAGTGTTGTCAAAACAAAGTTGAGACACTTTTAGAAAATGATGCCTTTTGATATTGAAGCACTTTTTCTTAGACTTTGTCATTTGCATCTAGTGTTAATTCTCTGAAATCCCCGGCCCCAATTGTGGAGGCGCTGTGGTTTGTGCAGTCTAAGGAAAATCAACATCGTCGCTCAATGTACCTGCCAAATTCAGGCCATGAAATACACACCTCTCTCTCCATGTGTTCATCTAGCCTTCGAAGAGCTTCTGTTTCACCACCACGAAAAAGGACTGTGCTTGATTCTTCAGGCATCTCAATTCCAAGCTCCTCTAGTGTTGGCAACTTATACACATTTTCATCATCAATTGGAGTAGAGCAACCATCAAACGATTGCTCATCCACAGTAGGAACAGGCTTCAAAGGTGGTCCCATTGATGACACCACAGAGCAAAGCTTCTTGTATGTTAAGGGAGCTGCTCCTTCATTTTTTTCAATAATCCTAAAATTTAATTACTTGGATGTCAGTAGCTTTGCTGGTCTATAGGGGAGGGTGGTATATCAAGAAAACAGGTTCATTGCATGCCCTTGTGGCAAAACAGCTTTTCAAGACATTTTACTACACTAAGCTAAATTTTGAGACACATTTAAAGAGATATCGTATCTAATTAAAAACATCAACCACATTTTTCCTCTTTTCTACCGTGTACATCGTCCACTTCCTACTATCTTACATAAACCACTCCTGTCCTCATGTTTCCGACCTTACAGAGACTTGTAACATACTTCACTCCTACATTACCCTCTGCCCCATAATTAACTTATTTGATGGAGTCAGATTTTCAAATTTCTAAGGTTGCCCCTTACTTATCTAAGTCGTAAAGTGAGTGGCAGACTCTTGTCTCAACTTCAATTCCAGCTTCAGAAGCAAGTTCACAAATCTTTGAATCCCTTTGTCTTCCCTCTGGCTCATGATCAAACTCAAATGTCAATCTTGTGATCTTCCATGCTTTGAACAGTCTCGGCAACTCTAACTCAGGCTTCCCTTGAATAACAAATAATCTAAGGAAACGAAAATTGCAAATAATTTCACAAAGTGTAGCAGCTCCTAGAAGTTTGAAAAATGACCGCAAGAGGACTTGTGTGTGCATTTGTACTTTTTATCTTGGATTAATCTGCAGTGTATTCAATGCAAATGTTTTCCACTTTTCCAACAAATACAAATAACAAGCTCAGACGTGGCTAGATCGAGGTGCAAGAGAAATTAACTGTTTCTCTTACCTAGATCCCAAACTCTTCAAATTGTTGTCCAGATCGTTGAGTGACTGAATCAAGAATCGCCAACGATTGAACCCCATGTTTCCATGTTTTACGTAGTCTGGGTCAATGAAATAAACCGGTCTGAGGGTTAAACTCGTCTCACACGCTTCCCTGAGAGATTGGTTATCATGTAATCGGAGGCCTTTACGAAACCAGTGAATAGTGTGATGAACTCTCGGACTCTTCGAAGCCATCTTCCTTGTGGTTACGTAACTCGTTCAATTGATGAGCCTTTACATGACGTATTCAGCCACCGCTTTTGCTCTGCGGGCGCTAACAAATCAACGAATACAACAAAATGGCTGCCAAAGAAAAAGGAGCGGCAGTGGATGTTCTCGAGAAACGAATATCAGAGCTCGAAAGGCGAGTAATTTCCAGCGAAGAAGACGTTCTCAATCTCAAGGGATCATCGGTAATTATATTGCTTTGTACTGGTCGTGGGATCTCACCAAATTTGTGGATTGTAAATTAAATTTTGAGTGATAATAACGTTCAGCATGCCTCGTAAAATAGTGCACATGCAAATACAGAAGAATATATACACTTGGCAGTACAATTATGTAAAAAAATATATGTAACCCATTATACATAGTAGTACGTCAAGCTTATAAAGTTCAGTTTTGTGAGTTTCGCACCATTCTTTACTGCTGCCTCTGACTGCTATAGCTATCAGTAGTTCACAATGGCAGAAGTATTCATAAGCTTAAGTCTTATTTGGTATTGGGTGTTGTGCTTTCAGATTCAGGAGTAGACTATTTATACAGAGATGCCAACCTAAAAGAAATTGAAATTAGGGCGATCACAAATTTTGCCTTTGTGAGCCCCAAAAGACCATTGTCAAAGAAGAGTTGTGCTGACTGATTTACCCAGAAATATTCATCAATTATCTGCCTGACTCTGGGAGACTCCTGTATAATCTGGGAAAGTTGATGTAGATGTTTATAGCACACAGAGTATCACGAAGAGGAGCTTATGACATGTACACAACATGCTTATTGACACCTTTTACCACTGTTTTCGTTGATACACAACTTTGGAAAACAAAACACCCGCAGAAAGGTTTCCAAAATTTCCGGCAGTATTGAATGTTATCGACAGATCGGATTGAAATCCACCAATCACAGCCACTAGTGTGACCTTCAGACCTTCTTTACATCATGCTAGCCTGCTGTGATTGGTGGATTTTGATCCGATGTGTTGACAACATGTATGATTGAGGGAAATTTTGGAAACGTTTCCGTGGGTGTTTTGTTTTCGAAAGTCGCGTATCATCGAAAACGGTGGTAACTGTTTCATGGCATAATTTCCAAGTTTTCTTATTCATGATAAATGTACTTTACATTAATCAATTTAATCAAATATTCTAAAAATATATTCTTTGGTGCTTTTCTTTCAGTGTTTGGGAACATTGAACAATGTTCAGAAAAATCTCAATAAAATTGGCTCTAAATATAGCAGAATAGCAGCAGTATGGAAAAAAGGTATAAGTCACAAATATACTGTACAGTGGAATCCCGGTTGTTTGAGACCTCCAAGAGAAAAGAAAACAAGTTTGAAAAATCAGATAGTTCTTGATAGAAATTGGGCATAAAATTACAGTGTTTGATTGAGGAGAGTGAGACTACTTTTATTGCATTGAAATGTTCGGAAAAATGAGGTTTCAAGAAATTGGGATAGTTGTTTTGAAAACATTCAGAGGAAACTGTCTGACCTGTTGACCACTTGGTAGGGACCATGTGTCATCTTACCTGACGTGACCAGAAAATGGCTGGTCAGCTCTAGAAGGTCTTACTTTTATTCAGCCGTGTTGTATATAATTACTACACTTCACAGAGGTGTCTAAAGGCATGTGTAGTACCAATAAAAGCTACAGGTCAATGCTCAATGCTTAATGTTGTATGATTTATACAACTTACTGACATGAAAGCAGTCTCAGCTAGATTTTCTGGCCGTGGTTTCTAGTCTCTGTTTTCAAGCAAAATGTCAGCAGCCAATGAGCTCTTGTTTACTAATATAATTAGCTGGGAGCTGAACCAGCAAATAGCTTCATTTCTTCAAGTCTTTCTTCATGGTGTCTCTTCCCAGAATAGAAATGACTACCAACAACAGGATAACATTGCATTAGACTAACATCTGATCTCATCTGAGAGGGAATATCAGTGCTCCTAGTGTGACCAAAGTTGTCTCCCAGTCTTTATAACTTGAGTCTCACCATAAGCAGGGAACTGTGACTGATGATGTGTAAAGGTCGGTGCACACAAGGTGACTAGTCCCTGCAGCAAGTCACGTGACAAGTCCCATCATTTTTTTTTTTTTTGTGACAAGTCCCATCATGTGAACTGGCCATTTTGCTTCAAGACCTGGTCACAGGGACCAAACATTGGTCCCTATGAGTAGTGACATGAATTCAAATTGGTTTGAATTTTTGGGACAAGTCCCTGCAACTTTTTCCTCAAAACACTTCATGTGAACTGTTTGTGGGACAAGTTCCTGCGACCAGTCTATTTGTGTAAACTCGTCAGGGGACTAGTTGCAGGGACTAGTCATAGGGACTAGTCCCCTTGTGTGTGCCGACCTTAAATGACTTTGGACAAATACCTCATCATGAACTCTTTTCCTTTTTCATCAGTGAAAGAGCTAGAGAAATTCCTGTCACCAGAGTTCTTAGAAAATGCCTCACTTACAGATGATGCTAAAGCTGACATAATTATAGCAGGTAAAGGTTACAGTAATCATTAATCACAAAAGTACATTTGTATTTAAGAAATAAAAAACATGTACCGTGTTTCTATCGAGTTATACAAACACGAGTGGAAGTTTGGGAGAATGAGAAATGCTGTGGGAACACGAGCCGCAGGCGAGTGTTTCCACAGCTTTTTCGAGTTCTCCCAAACTTTCACGAATGTTTGTATAACTCGATAGAAACACGATTGACATGTTTTCTATTTGTCTTAGAAAACACCATGACGAGAAAATGGAAAACAGCTTGTTAACTTTGGATATCAAAATGTAAATTCTCTTTGCTCACGCCATCACCGTGTCAACAGCGCACGCTAGTTCTGTGTCTCCATCAAGTTCTACGAACACGATTTTTAACCAATCAGCGCGCATGCTTTCTTAGGACTGTTTTCTAATGTTTAGTTTTCGTATAGCATTACAGGTTACGTAACAGACATAACTGAAGTGCTACAAACTAGCATCCCATTTAGGAGAACAGCAACACTCCAAGTCACTTTCTGTCTGCAGAAATTGAAGTCATACACCAGCACCAATGAGCCATCTGGTTCCTTTGAATCTTAACATTAGAAGCAATATGAGTCACATAAGTCTTCCTAGGACATAAACAGTCCTTATGTGACAAGTATGATATACATGTACATGTACTAAAATTCAGTTGATGTCCTTCTTAAAGGTGAAAGCCAGCTGATGGCATGTGCAGATCAGCTTCGACAAGTTGAAGACTTGAAAAAGGTTGTCACCACAGAGCCTCTCAAAGGTTTGTCACATTATTATTATGTTACATAAGTGTAATCTTTTTTATAGGATTCATGTATTATTAAGTAATTAAAGAAATCTATATCTTACTATGGCACAAAACCTAAGCAAATCTAATTTCTGAACGGCATTAAACCCACCACCATTTTAGACACCTTTAAATTTGTGAAGATTTACTGTAGAATTCCAAAAGTAACAGGCTCTCCAAAAATAACGGTTCCTGAAAGTGACATCACTTCTTTACCTTCCTATTGAACCCGAAAAGCATAATAAAACAGTTCCCCCAAATGTAATGTCCCACTTGAAAGTAGCAGCCCTTTGAAGAAGTCACCACGTGAGGAAGTCTGATCTCAAGCTGTATTTCTCTAGCAGCAGTGTCAAATGATACACTGTAGTGTAATCAGTTGCATCACGACATTAAACAATAATAATTTGAAATGGAATGGATTGAAATGCAAATTTAATTAATTGAGTTTCAATTAATTTCACTTCATTTATGACATATTGGATTATGAACTCAAGATTTCTATTGCATGATCATGATAGTTGATATGGGTGTAGCCTGAGCCAACTATCATGAAAAGAAATTGAGAGTGAATAATCTAATTATTGTTGTTTTATCAGATGTTCAAAACTTTATCTAAATCCTCTTCACAGACACTTCAAAAACGTCAAAAAGCACAAATTCCAGTATCTCACTCTTTGATCAGCATTTCTGATGATATTGTGCAAGAAATTCACCAGGCACATTGCATAAGTTGAACTGGGTTTAATACTTCAACCACATATCTCAGTTTCTTATTTTAATTTTCTTACTTTAAAATAGATTTGCCAACCTGGTCTGCCAAACTACAGCCACTAGTAGAACTTCATATCCAGCAAAAGGTAGTATCTGTCACAGTTTGTCCGGAAAATACATGTGTAGATTAGGTCATCCTTAACTCAAAAGGCACATCCTAAGTGTGAGTTAATTTTTAAATGGTAACTGGCAGATGCCACAATTCATTCTATATACATATAAACTCTATTTATGTGTCAAAATTTAGTCAGTCAAGAGGAAACTCTTGATTTAATTAGAAGCCTACTAAGTATTACATTATAACAACTATTATCTAATATTACAGGAAGAATTCACTGGAGACAATGAAAGGTTCACTAATCTTCTAACAGCATACAACAACATTGTATCCTTTGATGACATGATTTAGAGTGTGACAGGGCATTAACCCAAAGGTTAGAGCCCTGAACTCTGCATCGAGTGGTTTGGGTTCAACCTTTGGTCAGGGTCATGTGTTCTTGGGCAAGGTACTTTACTCTCACAGTGCCTCTCTACACCCAGGTGTATCAATGGATACTAGTGAATTAATGCTGGTGGGTAACTCCGTGACAGGCTAGCATCCCATCCAGGGGGGAGTAGAAATACTCCTTGTTGCTTAGTGGTATGTACAAAAAACAAGGATAAGCTCCAACTGTAGGGCCATTTGGCAAAAATTCTTTCTTATGGATTTGATGTAAAAAAATTTAGGAATGTTACAGGATAAATTACTGATACATTTTAATGGTTTACTACCTCTATACATTCCTTGATTATTTCTCACAGATAAATCTGTTATCAAAGCAGTTTGTTCAGTGGGATAATACACTGACTCAGATTGAACAAGCCATGGAAGTCAAACCAGACGATTAGTTCTTGGGACATCTATCAAAACAAATGTGGAAAATATTTAAGAGATTATGTAAAGGCCATTTTAGGAACTGTTTAATAAAGGTTAACAAGTAGAAAAGATCTGTTAACTTGTCTTGTGAAACATTAACTGAAATGCAAGACAGAAATTATCTTCTCTTTCTGCTAATGACAAGTTCCCTCTCATCTCTCACCGAGCAGAAAGAGAAGGGAATCTTCTCACAGTTTAAACATTAACCGACATACCCAAATAGAGAGCTTTTGTACATGGTTTTTGGTTACCCAAGTTTGCCCCTCACAAGCAATGCTAAATATAAAAAAGCCTACCCATCAGTGTAAGCTAAACGGGCATGTTTGAACATATTGTTAGCATAATTTTCTCATTCTGCGAGACCTGGGAATAAGTCAAAGGCAGCTCCAGTGACAAATTATTGGATTGGCCAGATTCTTAATCCTTTGGCTTAAAAGCATGTGGTGGTGGATGCTACCTCCTTGTCATTTTAGTGTTTTTCAGAAAGGTGACTCTGTGATTTTAAAACTTTCAGTAGCTGTTCATTCATCCCCTGTGAATGATATGATCCAGCTGTTTCTCCATGTTATTTAACATTGCTACAGCAACCATATTTTGCCATGCATAATTAATCAACAAGCGAGCTATCTTGTTGAACAAGTTGAGAGTGATAAGTCTTGTTTAGGTTGAAAACCCGAAGAGGACTTCCATCCACCCCTTCCCCTTCCAAGAGTTCTTTGATTCAGTGATGGTTTCCTAGCACCTGCTGATTCAACCCCAAGGGAAAACATTCAGTTACAGCACCTAGAGATCTCAATAGATTTTGAACAGGGGAGTTCAGACAGAACTAAAATTCTGCTGGGAAATGGTATTCATATATTTTCCTGAATGCTGAAGGCTGGACTGGGGTGTATGTCAGAAGCCTGCGTGACAAACGTTTCCATGGTGTTCGGGAGCAAAGAAAGACTACGGAACGGAGTTATCCTCCGCTTTCTTTTATTGCCGCATGCCCCATCCCTCGTGCAAAACACAAAATCTCGTTCCTCGGTCATTCTTCACTCATCATGCCCACGGAAACGCTTGGTACGCGGACTAGTATGTCAGTTACTTGGGCGACGTTTCAGTGATACTTGACCCACACTCACTGATACTTTATTGATTACTTTTAATACTGACCCCCAACTGACTCAACCCGAACTGTATACTCACATTTAATTAACAAATGTTATGACAAATACTGTTCTAGAGTGGAGGGATGGAAAAAAGTGACACTCATACAGTTGACTCACAGACTTCAGACTAAAACTGACAGGATTCCGAAATAATGTACAAGGAGGGGTGGATAGGGTGGCTAACCCCCCCCCCCCCCCCGCCATCCCCCCGTGTTCAAGAGAACCAAAACATACAAAAAAATGTTTTATGGTAGAAATAGAACCAAGCACTCAAATAAAGGCGAATGTTGTTTTTTTTCTACGTTGTAGCATTGCTTGTATTCCTAGTGTGACAGTTTTCGATTAGGTTCCAATCCAGGAATTGCAACATTTTGGAGTTATGCGGAACTTATGCCAACCATGTTCCCAGGGTCTCTCATCTCAGGGGGCGGTAAGATGAGAGACCCTGGGAACGAAGTTGAACTTATGCCCCATTGATTCTTCAACCCTAGGGTACCAGCTCTCCCCCCTGAAAAGACCGGATAGATGCCATCATGAGAAGATGACTGAGGAAGAGACCTAAACAGGAAGTTGCACGTTATCTAATCTTGAATTTACGTAGTTTGTAGATCCGGATTTATAGAGGACTGTTAGTGTAGAGCCTTGAAGGTGAGCTATATAGTCATGACGTTTTAAAACTGCAGCTATTGTACTTCAGTGAGAATTGAGATGATGTGATTGGATTTGCGGGAATATTTAATAAGCTTCCTTCAAGTTTGGAGGACACGACACATGCACGAGTTCTCAATGGTCTTGACATCCTCTGAGACCCAGGCGCAGATAGTTGGGTCATTGGGAACTTGGCCGCTTCGACTTCCTCATGACCCAACTATCTGCCTCTGGGATAGAATTTTCTGAATACCGAAAGCGCAGTCGACAAGAGGCTGACGTGCAAGCAAAACTGACGTGATGTGAGGTAAACATACAGTAGTTAACAGTCATAATACTATGAGTACTGGAATAGTATTTTTTTATACAAAATAATGGATGTATGCCTTGTTTTTCAAACTTTCTATAAACTTTATAGCTCGCTAACCATATGGAAATGTAGGCATAGGCCTTTCCACAATCATCCAGGGGATATTTAGAAAATGCTAAGATATTTAGAAATTTTACAGGGATATTTGGAATTAGTATATACACACTCAGTGACCTTAGTGTTTTAAGCAATCTGATTGGTTCGCTATCTCTGGCTAATGAGCATTATTCACCCCCTACCGAGTGAATAATGCGTAAGCCAAACAAAAATAAAGCATACTTTTGAATAAAGCACACTTTTGATGCACACTGATTT
>JAHPZR010003011.1:0-5000 GCA_019787425.1 Platygyra sinensis | reverse complement strand
TTTAGGGCTTTCCCAGAATCCATGGGGGCGGGAAAGGGAGAAAACTCTCAGTGAAGGAGACAGGTAGTGTTCCAAAAGATATCGATAACTTCAAGAACACTAAAATTAACAAATACCAGAAAATATTCATCCACCATTTGGACACATATGCAAACACCTGAATTCACGCATTTCTCCTCTCCCAAGCGGAACGTCCTTTTCCATCCTACGTTTCACTTACACCTTCAAGTTTTGGTTTCAGTGGCTCGCCGTCACTGGAGCTCAGTTTACTCTAGATGTGTGGTCCTAAGTTCCTTAATGAGAAAGTTTCCGTAGTTTCTTGAGAAAACAACTAGAACAATAGCAAAAACTGCAACAAAACAATGTCGCGTGGAACAAACAGCTCAAAGTTTTCGGTAAGTTTATAAAGAGGACCTCCCTGAAGTTCTGGAGAACAAGAGAATTTAAGGGAGTAAGGGATGTGTTGGAATTAATTTGCGGTAACAAGGTGTGTCTGTGCTATAAAAAGAAAACTTTGCCGGACAAAAACATTAGGGTCAAAGAAATTTATTATTCATAGGGAAGCAGGGAAAAAGTCGAAATTTATGGGAACTAGGGGCACATTCTTTCCCCTTCATTAAGAGGTCCTCTATAATGCCTTGAATAGTTGTCAAAATTATCTGTAATATGGTAAGATGAGGAACTGTGTTATTCGTTATGTACGGAGCTCTCCTTTGGAAAAGGGAAAATATAACTCAGATTCACTTTTTGAAGTATCTCTTAACACGCGCTTCTTAACTTTCTCAAGTTTCCGCTTGTCCCAAGATAAAGTATAATCATACAATGTGATAATACGACAGATACAACAAGGACTGATCACAACGGAAAAATATAACAAACAAAAAAACCCAAAAAGCACAGCAAAACTAGAAGACAGACACTGACAAACTCTAACGTTCTTTTTACTGTTCTTTAAGAATGGAGGATTACCCTAAACAACTAGTTTAAACAATATAAAAACGTCCAATACGGTATTCTCTTAAAAAAGACCAACACAAAGTCCAAACGTTAAGTAACGACATCGAAAATGTAACCGTGCTGGCAGTTTTGTTGGTGCGCTAGAGAGAGACAGTGTACACCAAATTTGTCCTTTGTCTTTGATATGACAGCGAATGCATTCGCTCAAATACAGCAACATAGTAAAGACCTTGTGCCATTCAGACACTCATTTTAATAACAAGAATCTAGAAACTTTTACCACACCTATGTTATGTATCTGTAAAATTTCCTGAAACTGTCTCTGAAAACAGAACATATTAGGTAACCAAAACAGGCTTATTTCGTTTTGCATCAAATATATGACAATCTTTTCAACCTGACTTGCAAAGTTGTAGGTAATTATTAATAGTGTACATGGGATTTTACTGGCATTACCCCCCCTAAATCAAGCGCGCAAAAGGAATATTTGATTTAATTTGAAATGAAACTCACTTTCCTTTTTTTTTAACTTTACTCCGAACAGTAACACCTGCACCGCCATTAGCTCGAAAGAAATCCATCTCAACAGGGACGATAGTGGCTATCGTGGTAATTTTAGTAGCCATCATTGCTATCATTGTGGGTATTGTGTTGTACCGTTACTGCCACGATCGTAATGAAACCTTCCAGTTTGAAGTGGATGGGAATTCTTTAAGGCCTTCTCTTCGAACACGGGTCAAGAACGCTATGGGTAAAAAGCAGCCGTCAAGTTTGTACTACAATCACAGCCGGGATGAAGTTAATTTTGACGATAGCAAACCATTTGTAGACCATGACGAGCTCTGAGAAGCAAGAATCATGCAGTTCTTTTTTGTAATATCTGCATCCTTTTAGACTCGGCGGTCCGTTAACGAGAAATGGCCATACGATTGCAAAGTTTTCGCGAAAGATGTAACTTATGTAAATGAAAGGACATGAAGAACTCTGTATGAAGTAACAGTGTATAAGGAATTCACTTGATGGGGGCACCGACTGTCAATCTCGGGGATATTTCCTAGGTTTCACAATTAAACTATATCCCTGAGATAAAAACAAAAAGAAGGGGCAGGGGAGGGGTTGCGACGAATTCTTTAGTTAACACGTTCGTATACAGAGTTTCTGTGGGTTCCAAAAAAGGAATTGCTCCGTTCAAAACGGGCACGATATAGAAAGGCTTGTACCTCTAGAATACAGGATACCTTAGGTGAAATGATACACGGGATGAAGAACCGGCCGGATTGTTCGAAACAGGCCCCTGGGCTCTAAATAGCGTGTAGAGTAGAAAATCACCTGAGAGGGTATTAATATTTAACGTTTATTGATATTTTCGACAGCAAGTTTTAAAGGATAAAAACGTCATTAATAATTTTCATGTTCACAGGTTATCGGTATTATAGCTTTGTCAGTTTAGAGTCTTGTAGTTCATATTCATAGATGCCCCTCCCTCGACTGCTAGTGGTTTAAACTGAAAAATGTTTAGCTGTCCTCGGAGAAACTCGAGGGTGGCCATTTCAGTATGGTTAATAGGTAATTCTAGAATCTTGATCACGCCACACCTCGGGTGCAGCTACAGATGGCTGGCCAATTGTGTAGGAAGGTCCGCTGGAGCTGCAAACAAACCGGATCACGTCGGAAGCGTGACTTGAGCGTGACTTGTCAGAAGCGTGACTTGAGCAAGTCTTTCTTTACAAATCACCTCAATTGGAAGCTTTACCGAGAAAGTTTTATTTTAATTCGTGTGTGGCTGCTTGATATAAGTTGAATACTCCTTAATAAAAACCGCAGAATACCTAAGTCCTTGTCTCGTGTAAGTGGATCATGGACCCAAGTTGTAAACAGAATAACTCCACGGTAGATTTGAATTTTTGCTAAACTTTGTTCACGTTATCAGTATAACTGCGATGTCTACTTTTCTCTTGTACAATTCCTCTCTGACAATATTTTGCGTTGCACGTTTTTTGCTAAGTTAAAATAAGCTTGTCGTTGAATGGCAGTTTTGGGACGTGATTGGCTCAGTGTTAAATCAACTTGAGAATCTTTTTTAGGGTAATGCAGTAAAATCCCATGTACACTATTAATAATTACCTACAACTTTGCAAGTCAGGTTGAAAAGATTGTCATATATTTGATGAAAAACGAAATAAGCCTGTTTTGGTTACCTAATATGTTCTGTTTTCAGAGACAGTTTCAGGAAATTTTACAGATACATAACATAGGTGTGGTAAAAGTTTCTAGATTCTTGTTATTAAAATGAGTGTCTGAATGGCACAAGATCTTTACTATGTTGCTGTATTTGAGCGAATGCATTCGCTGTCATATCAAAGACAAAGGACAAATTTGGTGTACACTGTCTCTCTCTAGCGCACCAACAAAACTGCCAGCACGGTTACATTTTCGATGTCGTTACTTAACGTTTGGACTTTGTGTTGGTCTTTTTTAAAGAGAATACCGTATTGGACGTTTTTATATTGTTTAAACTAGTTGTTTAGGGTAATCCTCCATTCTTAAAGAACAGTAAAAAGAACGTTAGAGTTTGTCAGTGTCTGTCTTCTAGTTTTGCTGTGCTTTTTGGGTTTTTTTGTTTGTTATATTTTTCCGTTGTGATCAGTCCTTGTTGTATCTGTCGTATTATCACATTGTATGATTATACTTTATATTGGGACAAGCGGAAACTTGAGAAAGTTAAGAAGCGCTTGTTAAGAGATACTTCAAAAAGTGAATCTGAGTTATATTTTCCCTTTTCCAAAGGAGAGCTCCGTACATAACGAATAACACAGTTCCTCATCTTACCATATTACAGATAATTTTGACAACTATTCAAGGCATTATAGAGGACCTCTTAATGAAGGGGAAAGAATGTGCCCCTAGTTCCCATAAATTTCGACTTTTTCCCTGCTTCCCTATGAATAATAAATTTCTTTGACCCTAATGTTTTTGTCCGGCAAAGTTTTCTTTTTATAGCACAGACACACCTTGTTACCGCAAATTAATTCCAACACATCCCTTACTCCCTTAAATTCTCTTGTTCTCCAGAACTTCAGGGAGGTCCTCTTTATAAACTTACCGAAAACTTTGAGCTGTTTGTTCCACGCGACATTGTTTTGTTGCAGTTTTTGCTATTGTTCTAGTTGTTTTCTCAAGAAACTACGGAAACTTTCTCATTAAGGAACTTAGGACCACACATCTAGAGTAAACTGAGCTCCAGTGACGGCGAGCCACTGAAACCAAAACTTGAAGGTGTAAGTGAAACGTAGGATGGAAAAGGACGTTCCGCTTGGGAGAGGAGAAATGCGTGAATTCAGGTGTTTGCATATGTGTCCAAATGGTGGATGAATATTTTCTGGTATTTGTTAATTTTAGTGTTCTTGAAGTTATCGATATCTTTTGGAACACTACCTGTCTCCTTCACTGAGAGTTTTCTCCCTTTCCCGCCCCCATGGATTCTGGGAAAGCCCTAAACACTACTTCATGTACCAGGTATGATTTTGACAATAACAAAAAAATGGCGGAAAGTCCGAGCACAACATAAGGAAGTTTCGCTTCAAGATATTGGACAAACGTTTGGTTGCAACATGCTGAAAACAGTTAATTTATCTTAAAATGTCTCGTAGCAAAGTAGAAAAATCGACGAAGAAAGGAAGCCTTGCATACGTGCAAAAGAGAGTGAATTCTATTTCAAGACGGGTAAGTCAGTTTATGTTGTCGTGTTTAATATTTGTCAGTCAGTCTTTATACAGCGATCAGTGTTAAGCTTACAACACTTGATTCTCAGAACATTCAGACCATTTTCAATGAAAATCATTGGAGTAAGCAAAAATACTTATTATAACAAAGCAAAAAAACATAAGACAGACTGGTAAACATGTATTTTTAAGGCCACTCCAGTTACATGTATAGCTGTAGGCCTTCTTTACACAACCGCGGGTTGCATTCTACCCCAGGTTGAATCATTGCAGGGAGTGCTAAAAGTAATTGCCCACTGTTTGCATGTGAGAATTGAAGCC
>JAHPZR010003010.1:0-10788 GCA_019787425.1 Platygyra sinensis | reverse complement strand
AGTAGTAGATAAAATATGAGCGGGAGATCTGTATGGGCGTTTACAATGGCGAGCCGATAGGCGAGCCATTGTAAACGTTCATACAGATCTCACGCGAATATTTTATCCTACTTGGGAAATGAATACATTAAATTGAATGCAAAGTATTGTTATGGGATTCGTTCATTGGACATGCATGCCAGAATGCCATACACATCGGACGCAAATATTTTCACCTACTTGCGAAAGGAAAACAATAAATTGAATGCAAAGTATTGTTTTGTGATTCGCTAATTGGACATGGATGCCAAAATGCTGTACGTCCCACTGGAGATAGTGCATGAGACAATAATAGAAATATTCAAAATTTTCAGTCACTGCTAAATCGCCAATATGGCAACAGCTCGTTTTCGTCCGCCGAAAACTGAAGAGGAAGAAATTTCCTTACTGTCTGAAACCGTACCTAAAAACACCAAGTACAATACAAAATGGGCGGTGAACGTTTTTACTGCCTGGCAGAATACGAAAATGAACAAAAAAGCGCAGTTGGAAACATCTGGAGGCAACGGACTTGAGTCGACCAATGTCGAGGACCTGTCAGTCCCACTCGAGCACATGTTCGCCGACAGTTTAAACTTCTGGCTCTGCAAATTCATTTGTGAAGTTGCGAAGCAAACCGGGGAACGCTACCCTCCTAAGACGCTGTACCTACTTGTTTGCGGCATTAATCGCCATTTGGGAAACGTACAAGGAGAAAAGGCGTTTAACATACTGGAGAAAAGTGACAGAAGGTAAAACGACATTCTTTGAAGCAATATTTCCTCGCATTAAATTCTATGATGAAAATGTGACCGTTTTGTTATTCATTTTTATCAGTAGAGATCTGTATTTAAAGTTAATGAATACTAATTAGCTGAGCAGGAGTTTGTATCAAAAGTTAATTCTACTGTTTAATAATTCATCAACCCCAGCCTTTCCCTGCTACCTATTCAATCCCTCCCCGAGCTTTCAGACAGTTGATTTGTATTGGGGCTTACAGTTGTGTACATGTGATCTGAATACTGTGCTGAGATTGGTTTGCACCCTCATGAATAATTAATGAATTTTACAACTTGAAATAAAAGACCTCGCCCTCTCTCATTCTTCATACTATCTCACAATAAATTATACTTCCCTAGTTTTACTTAGGTGCCTACCAACTGTGGTTGAACTACTACATTCTACCCTACCCTTTACCACCTTACTTCAACCTTCCCCACTAACAAACTCCGTCATCCCTACCCAGTACCCTACTAACTCTTTCTTTTCTAATCCTAACCAACCAACCTTACCCTAACCCTAAAATACCCTTTTCTACCCTCTACTACTCTACCGTTATCCCTCTCCTCCCCTACTTTAGTTTCCTAGGGCCTTTCAGTCCTTTCCTACCCTGCCAACTCGTCCCTTCTCAAGCCTAACCTACCTACCCTTTCCTATAATACCCTTTCATACCCTGACTTTCACTCCTCATTCAATGTCTCCTCTCCCTACTGTAACCTACCTTACCCTACGCTAATCATCCCTGGACTACCCTACCCTACGCAACCCTACCCTACCCTACCCTACCCTACGCAACCCTACCCTACGCAACCCTACCCTACCCTACCCTACCCCACCCTTTGCTACTCTACGTTTAGACTGTTGACTTATATTGTTTAGTACTATTGTATTATTTTGGGTACAAATAAAGTTGTTGTTGTTGTTGTTATTGTTGTTGTTGCCAGCAGTCTCTCTTTTCCTCTAAATTCCGTGGGGAAGAACGCCATTTGACAAGTAAACGTACGAGCGAGACTGTTAGCGTCACGTGCGCGCGGCATGGCCGCGGACTGTTAGTAGAGCGGGCGACGGAAGACGAGTAAAAAGAGAGACTGCACTTGTTTTATACAACGATTTGGATGCCTGGCATTCCGATGATGGAGAAATTCTATAGCTCGGTCTTCGAAGGTATGACGCACATCTCTTTTCCCTTGTCTTGCGAAGCCCGCGCTACAACCAGTTCCCTACGTCGCCCCTCGAACGTCACGCTTGCTGACAGTCACGCTCGCACGTTTACTTCTTTTGCGTTCTTCCCCACTGATTTTCCAGGAAAAGAGAGACTACTCTACTTTACGTTACTTCATCCTATCATATCCTACTCTATCCTAGAGTGGCAGGCGTCTGAAGGTGAGGGAAAGGAGAAAGAAGAACGCGCGAAGCGCGGGAGGACCGAACGCTGGAGGATAGCGGTAGGGGACCTTCTACCTCCCTCGCTCATTTTGACTTCCCTCCCCTTCTATGGCCTGCCACGCAGGCTAATGGAAACGCCATGTTGGTGCACTTCGGAGACACAAACATGGCGGCCATGAAGTAACAAAAACATCCTTCACTGAGTTTAGGATAAATTTAAGTGTTAGTGGTTGGGATCGAGAGCTCTGGTTTGGTCCAACACCGGAAGTCCGTGATTCACGGACTTCCCGTCAAATCCAGCAAATCTGATTGGTTGACAATGCGAAACGAATACTCTGCGCATGCTCAGAAAATCGGGTCCGGCCAGAGCTCTCGATCCTAACCACAGGCCAAAAGGATCGTAGGCTCTGGGGACGAGAATGGTGTTAGTTTCTGTTAAGTTGGCTCCGAAGCTTTTACCACAAAACGTCTACATCGGGTGGTGTTTTCTTTTTGGGAATTGGATGGCTTAATGACCGAAAAGCCTAGGAGCCAGATATATCAAACGCAGACGTTCGCGCCCGATCGTTTGCCTCCGTTGACTCACCTTGACTTCACCTATAAACCCCGGTACAACATGGTTAATTACATGCGCCAATTTTTCAAAATGAGGGTATTTTCCACACGCTTTATCTCTGAAACAAAGTCAGGGACCACGTTTTTTGGCATTCCTGGCACAAGTAGCTGAAAGGGTGTCCGCTGACCATTACGATTGCGAAAGATCACATCCATCGAAAAAATAGCCCCCCCCCCCCACCCCCTTCAATTAATGAAGTAGCCGAGATAGAGCTTGAAGAACATCCGGAGAAATCGATGGATTAAGACGACAGAAACAGTGCGAAAGATAGCAGCATTGACCCACGAACAAAGTAACCACAAAATGTGCATTCAACATTGTAACATTACTTGTTTGCTCGAAGTCTTGGTTCAAAACGAAAATTGTATAATGCAGAAAATAAAGAAACAAAGACAAAGTAAAATGCATAATAAATAAAATTGCTTAATGGAGAGAATAAAGAAACAAAGACAGAGGAAACAAATCAAACGAAACTTGCCAGTTAAGATCACTGCTGCCTGCGACACACGAATGCTGCCACGATTCCATGCAATACAAGAATACACCGCAACGTCTTCTTTGGAAACTTGTCGTATTTGTAATTGGCTCGCAGTGGATCCTCGGCTCGAGGCTGAGTATGTTGTGACAGTATTCTTGGTGCCATTCGTTACCAGTTCCCCGTCTTTCTTCCAAGCTATCTGAGGTCTGGGGACCCCTGTTACGTTGCAATTAAGGGTGGCCTGGCCTCCCTCAGCAGCAACAGCGTCCGTAAGTAATTCTTGAAATTCAACCGTCACTGGAGAACAATAAAAAGGTAAGAACTGGTGTAAATTTGCTTGTTACGCAGAAAGCTTCAAAACCCAGCTGTATGTCTTCCAAGGTAGAGAAGCCATTTAAATGCCTTTCAATCAAATGCAAAACCGACACACTAGCATTAGTTTCATCAAGGCGCGTTTCGTGCAATATTAACATGTTTATTCATGAAGAGAGTTTAACCTTTAAAAAAGCAAATGAAACAAAAAGAAGCCAAATTGTGAGCTAGAGAATCTGGTTCGAAGTTAAATTTGAATATTCAAGCACGCAACGAAGCAAAATCTGTAAAAGTAACTAAACATAGCACTTTATCATTTTACCGCACCCAGGAAAACCATGACTAAAATCAGTTTAAAAATATAGGTAAAAGGGAGTGTATTTTTATTTCTATCACTTGTTAAGCTTTATGGCACTTATTTACTTTAGATTTGTGTTACAAGGTAAGTAAAGTTTCTGAACTGAAAGGAAAACACCAACAGTTTCGTTGACAAGAATAGTGTAACACTTACATCCCACAGTAACAGACGCATTAGCGCGAGCCTCTCCAAGCTCGTTGATCAGGGAACATTCATAAAGGCCTGCATCCACAAATTGAACGTTTTTAACCTTCAGCATATAACTGCTGTCTATGAACTCGTATTTCGCAGAGCGGGTGAGATTCTTCCCTTTGAATTTCCACGTGATGTTGCTTGGAGGGTAACACGACACGATACAGCTTAAGTTCGCATCGCCATCCCTTCTGACATCTGCTGACAGGACGCCGAGAATTCGCGGCGCCTCTGAGAAGAAACACAAAAAGACGTGAAATTAAACCATGAGTTGAGCAACACACGTAAACAGACTTTTTATTCGCGTGAAAAACACACCAATTTCGATATATTCAAATTCAGCCTAACACAATAGACCTCAGAAACCCCACACTCTGTAGTTATTCTCCAGGGCCTGGTACGGAGGTCTGTTGTTTTAGGCTTAAAGGGGCGCTGTCACGGTATTTTAGCGGCATTTTACAATGCCGAAATATGTTCCTGCATCAATTGAAACTCAAAAATTATGGCGCAGTTTGTTACCTAGGACTTTATCACTACACCGAAACCATTTATTGCTGCCTATCGCTTAGCATGGCAAGGATGGAAATGGATTGAAATTTGAAAAAAACTAGCCAGTTTTTTCAAATTCTAGAGCCATTCCTTGAAAATATTGCCAGAAATTCATTATGGTTTGCTCTCTGAGCCACCATTCGTTTAATATGTTTCTGTTAGTCCATTTGAGCATTTTGGGAACGAGTTAAGATACCAGGTAGAGATTGCAGCAACGAATGAAGCTGAAGGCAGCAAAACTCCTGTGACACTGCTCCTTTAACATCGAAATTGATTTATTTTTCCCTTGTTTAAGAAACGTTCAAGATACGACCCCAAACATTCCTTTCCGATGACGTAAATAGTTCCCATGTCCAACAACAACAACGAATCAAAAACATTTCTGTTGATATACGTCATCAAGGTAGGATTCTTCCTCTCTGCGAGAAAAGAATTTAAGCGCCGACCCAACTATCATACTAGACTGACCTAAGTTGAACGCTTTTAATATTTTTTTTTCCTTTTTTCTAACGCATTTAGCGATAAGACACAACAATAGGCCATTTTCGATATATCAAAATTCTATCATGGCTCCGAGGCTTGGGAGAATAAAACAAAAGAAATTAATTATTCATCTCTCAACCTCGATGTGATTTCTTTTGTTTTATTCCCCCAAGCCTTGTAGCGATGTTAGAATTTTAAATATATCGAAAATGACCTATTGAATAACCAATTTAAAGGCAAGAAAAATGACACAAAGCGCTTCCCCTGAAAAAAAGCTGGTTAAAACTCTCCGTTAAATGGAGCAACACAGTTTTTCAACAAACAAAATTCTTGGAACAGAATAAGAGTGTACCATTTGACCGCATTTGAAAACCTCTCAGCAAAAATGTAACTGTTCCATTCCATTTGCAAATGGAGTGACCGCGTATTTCATCAAGGGGCATTAGAATAGCGCGAAAAAGCGAATGATGATTTCTTAATCATTCCAGTAGAATAGAGAATAAAGGATTGCCTCTAACGGTATTCCACTTGTTCCGAAAGATTTTCAGTGGAAAGTGGAAAGATTTTCAGCGGAAAGTGGCACGTTTCATTTGGTTTTACCTTTGCGTATTTTGAATGAGTGTATATGTTTGTTTGTGTGTGTATATTTTTGTTTTTAGTAATGCTTTAATAAATTATTTCTACCTCTTAGGTGAAATAAAAGTAGTTGTTGTTGTGTAAAAACGAGTTTTCCAGAAAAATGGAAAGCACACACGATCAAAATTCAGTCTAAAGCAACATATTACCTTTGACGACAACTTCAGATCTGTTGCTAGTGATGTTTCCCGCGCTATTGACTAGAGTACAGGTATAATTGCCACTGTCTTCTCTCGTGGCGGATTTTATCAACAGCTGACCAGGGTTCGAAACGATTCGACCATTGGCTATATCCTCTGCGAGTAGCGGCTTTCCGTCTTTTCGCCAGTCTTGCACGGTAGGAAAAATCAGAGGAGGCTTGGAGCGACATTGCAGGGTGATCACGTCTTGCGCGTTGACTGTCTTCTTAGTCGGCGTTCGATCAAATTCTGGGGGCTTGGATGCCACGGCTAAAAAAGAAAAAAATATAAAACATTCCACTACAGTGTATTCATGTTCAGCAGGTCAAACACCCAACCCAAATGTCGCTAGCCTGAGAAATTTTTCATTCAACGTCTTTTGCCATTTTGTTCCCTCGTAACAAGACAAGGCAACAACACGTTTCTAGGTATAACATTACACATGACAAGAAACGCCGTGACATTGTATTGCCGTGACTGTTGTGAAAGAAAAAAACATTTTGGTGTAACGCTTGTTTCACTGAACAACGTTGCGTGACATGTTCATTACAGGCTTTGCTTCGTGTAACTCGTGTTGCTGGAAAACTTCGTCATGATCATGTAACCTTATCACCCAGAAAAAAAGTAAGCAGATGGAGACCAAGTAACGTAATTTCTGACGATTGAGGGTCGACGAAGTCAGAAATTAATAATCTAACGGTACGATGGAGAAGCTGACAGGGCGTCACGGGATGCTTAGGGACCATTTAATGTTTTGGCGAGACATTTTGGCCATTAAAATAAATTAATTAATTAAATTTTCACGGCTAATCGCCGTCGGAAAGTACAGCAACGACGCAGCTCAACAAGGTCGAACCGAAAGCTTATAACGGCGCCTCTGGCAGCCGCTATACGGTCCATGTGTGACCTTGGAACACAGCTTACAGCCAGCTGGAATCAGCTGTATGTTGGTTTTTGGTGAGCTAGGAGGAAAACTGGAGAACCCGGAGAGAAATCCTCGAAGCAGAGAAGAGAACCAACACAAACTCAACCCACTTATGGCGTCGGGTCCGGGAATCGAGCCCGGGCCACACTGGTGGGAGGCGAGCGCTCTCACCACTAGAGGCGCTCTCACCATGAGAGGCGGGCGTGCTTTCTGTTGCTCTGCGTTGTTGGTTATTTTCATCGTATTAAAAGGCCCACATGGAAATATATTTCATCTCAACAAAGGTCTGAATGCATATACTACAGTGTGGAGTGCTTTTTTCTGGTCGAAGCTCTTCTACTTCGCAAGAAAATTATGTTCATGATGCTCGGCCGATGTGGTCTTCGAGCCATGGACTTACCGTCGCTTTTCTGAATATCAATGGAGTGCTTTCCATCTATTATTTTCGGCGTCCAGCACTGGTATGCACAGCATTCCTACATGGTAAGATCAAGAGAACTAAACGTCCATGTGCTTATTATTCCAACTCCAGCGCCACATTCCATTGCACGCTTGAAGGTGATTTAGTGTTCAAACTAAATCCCGGGCCTGTGAACAATGGTCATTGTACCCAAAGGCGACACGCTTCTATAGACAGGCGGGCACTGCAATCAAGACGTAATCCATCTAACTTGATCGACGTAAACAATCTGTCTCGCGGGATCCCTGTGATTTCGTATCGCACCAACGACTTGCCGATACGTTCTCCGCGCTGTCGGAATATCAACAACCTCAGACCTGTAAATCGACAACCATTTGAAGATAGAAATACCCTGCGTTTCTGTACAATAAACGCACGATCGCTCAATAACAAGGCTGGTGATTTCATTGATTTTATCTGTGATTATAAACCAGATATCGCATCAATAACAGGAACGTGGTTCCACGAAAATGAATCTGCTGCTAGAGTTCTGTGCACCCCTGCAGGATACAATCTTCTTGATTACTCAAGAACAGGACGACTGGGTGGTGGCACTGGGATAATGTTCAGGGAGGATATTAGCGTTTCACAAAACGCAGCTGGGGAATTCCAATCATTTGAATACTCTGAGTGGAACATAACATCAAGAAGCCACCGTTTTCGTTTGATTATCATCTACAGACCACCATACTCTGATGCCCATCCAATCACTACAGGTGTGTTCCTGACTGAATTCTCGGATTATCTAGAGCATGCTGTACTCTGCACCGATCAACTCCTGATTTGTGGTGATTTTAACATCCATGTTGATGTGTCTGACGACCTCGACGCATGTCGGTTTCTTGAACTCTTGGACAGTGTTGGGTTAGACCAGCATGTTTCGGTTCCCACACATATAAGTGGTCACACCTTAGATCTCATTATAACAAGAAACTCCGACCAGTTGCTTGTTTCTTCTCCGTGGACTGATTACTTATTCTCTGACCATCTACCCGTCCACTGTAATATCCAAGTTGAAAAGCCTTTGTTGAAGTCGAAGCGCATATCCTTCAGGAAACTGAAGTCGATTGATATCAGTTCTCTGCGAGATGACCTGTCAAAGTCAGACTTATGCAGCAACGCCATCGACTCCCTTGAGCTAAATGATCTTGTCACCCACTATGACGCAGCTCTATCATCAGCTTTGGATCGTCATGCACCTCTCATTAATAAGACTGTGACAAAAAGACCGATCGTCCCCTGGTTTAATAATGAGATTAAGACAGCTAAAAGGATGCGCCGCCGAGCTGAACGGAAATGGAGGAAAACGAAACTTCGTCTGGACTTCCTCGACTACAAAGCAAAAAAAAATCGTGCAACCTTTGAGATGAAGAAAGCCAGACAAGAGTTCTACACCGACTTTATAGCGGAGAATAGCCATGATACACGCAAGCTATTTCGTTCTGCAAAAACACTCTTCAATCACGAAAGTGAGTTACATTTTCAAGGCTACTCAGATAGTAATGCGACACTTGCTAACGATATTGGTAACTTCTTTATCAAAAAAGTCGATGTAATACGAACTGGACTAGACACCGCAGCCGGTAACATCCATTCAGCGGACGAGATGTTTCCCCGAAACCCTGAGATCCACAGCCTCTTCCATGACTTTAGAACTCTTACTGATAAAGAAGTCAGTAGTCTTATAATAAAAGCAACCAAGAAGACCTGTTCACTGGATCCTATGCCAGCCACTCTCGTTGTTGAGTGTCTTGATGTTTTGCTTCCTGTACTTACTAAGATGATAAACCTGTCACTTCAATCTGGGTGTTTTGCAGATAGATGGAAACGCGCTGATGTCCACCCAAAGCTGAAGAAACCAAAAGCTGAAGTCATCTTTCCTAATCTTCGTCCCATAAGTAATCTCACATTTGTCTCGAAACTGACTGAGTGTGCTGCATTTAGTCAAACTCACAATCATTTGACCATTCATGACCTCTACCCGAAAGCCCAGTCATCGTATCGTGAGTGCCATAGTACCGAGACTGCACTTCTCCGCATAAGAATGACATTCTTATGAATATGAATAGGCAGCACCTAACCTTTCTAGTTTTACTAGATTTAAGTGCTGCCTTTGACACTGTAGATCATGCGATATTGTTAAACCGTCTTAAGTCAGATTTTGGTATCTCTGGTAACGTGCTCTCGTGGTTCAAGTCGTATCTATACCAGCGCTCCCAGTCAGTGTCGATCAATGGTCATACATCTAAAAAGTTTGAAGTGAAATGTGGTGTCCCTCAAGGTTCCTGCCTAGGTCCTCTTCTCTTTGTTCTTTACGCCAGCAAGCTCTTTACTATCATTGAGCGACACCTCCCCCAAGTCCATGCGTACGCCGATGATACCCAGCTCTATGTTGCGTTTAAACCCGATCCCGAACATGCCGCCAACGCAGTGGCAGCCATGGAAGCGTGTATCAACGACATAAGGAAGTGGATGCTGGCTGATCGTTTGAAGATAAATGATGACAAAACGGAATTTTTAGTTATTGGGACTAGGCAGCAACTGGCGAAAGTCAACATTGATTCGATCAATGTGGGAACGGTGGAAGTTTCCTCGTCTTCTGAAGTCAAGAACCTCGGATGCTGGCTTGATAATCAGCTCAAACTAAACAGCCACATCAATCGCCTATGCAAATCTGCCTTCTTTCACTTGTATAACATAAGAAAAATTAGGAAATTCCTCAGTCGTGAAACCACGCAGATCTTGGTCAATGCCCTTGTCACGAGTCGCTTGGACTATTGTAACAGTATACTATATGGTCTACCAGCCACTGAACTTTACAAACTCCAACGGGTACAAAATTCAGCTGCAAGACTTATTTGTAACGTAGGGCGTTTCGATCACATTTCCCCCTCCCTTAAAATGTTACATTGGTTACCCATTAAATTTCGTATTCAGTTCAAGATACTGCTCATTACTTTTAAGGCAATCCATGGTCTTGCACCAGCGTATTTAATTGAATTGATTACCCTAAGGACTCAGTGTACATATAATCTTAGATCTACTAATGAGCTTCTTCTTCAGCCTCCTCGGGTAAAAACTCTAAAGACATTAGGTGATCGTAGCTTTGTAGCGGCTGCACCAGCTTTATGGAATATAAATTACCACGTGCAGTCCGCCATTCTCAAAACGTACAAACATTTAAGAAAGCCCTTAAGACTCATTTATTTCGGAAAGCTTATAATCTATAGAACATCTGATCAAGTATGAATTTATAGTTAATATTATGCAATTTTATAGTTGGAATATTAATTAGCTTTAGATTTTTCCATTTTTATGTAACTGATTTGACTGTAAACAGTAGAATTCTAGTTTTTGTCATTGTAAAGCGCACGAGAGCATTTTCTTATGTATCGTGCGCTATAGAAGCAATAAAA
>JAHPZR010003008.1:47500-59646 GCA_019787425.1 Platygyra sinensis | reverse complement strand
TACTCTACTCTACTCTCTCTACCTCTACTCTACTTACTCTACTCTACTCTACTTACTCTTACTCTTACTCTTTACTCTTTACTCTCTTAACTCTTTACTCTACTTACTACTTACTCTACTCTTACTCTCTTACTCTACTCTTTACTCTACTCTACTCTTTACTCTACTCTTTACTCTACTCTGACTCTACTCTACTCTACTCTTTACTCTACTCTTTACTCTACTCTTACTCTACTCTTTACTCTCACTCTACTCTTCTACTCTACTCTATCTCTACTCTTTACTCTTACTCTACTCTACTCTACTCTACTCTACTCTTACTACTACTCTATACTCTGTACTCTACTCTTACTCTACTACTACTCTTTACTCTTTACTTACTCTCTACTCTTACTCTACTCTTTACTCTTTACTACTTACTCTTACTACTCTTACTCTCTTAACTCTTTACTCTACTCTACTCTTTACTCTTTCTACTCTTTACTACTCTACTTTACTCTTTACTCTTTCTACTACTCTTTACTACTTTACTCTTACTCTTTACTCTTTACTCTTACTCTTTACTCTTTACTCTCTTACTCTTTACTCTACTCTTTACTCTTTACTCTTTACTCTACTCTTTACTCTTACTTACTCTTTACTACTTTACTACTTTTACTCTTTACTCTTACTCTTACTCTTAACTCTTATGTACTCTTACTACTCTTTACTCTTACTCTACTCTTTACTCTTTACTTACTCTTACCTACTCTTTACTCTACTCTTACTCCTTCTACTCTTTTACTCTTACTCTTTACTCTCTCTACTCTTTACTCTTACTCTTTACTCTTTACTACTTTCTACTCTTACTCTTACTCTTTACTCTTTACTCTTTACTCTTTTACTCTACTTTATCTCTAGTACTCTACTCTACTCTACTCTTTACTCTTACTCTACTCTTACTCTACTGTACTCTCTACTCGCTCTCTACTCTACTCTGTACTCTACTCTACTCTAACTTACTCTACTCTACTACTTCTCTACTTTACTTACTCTACTCTTACTCTACTCTACTTACTCTTCTCTACTCTACTCTACTCTACGTACTCTACTCTTTACTCTACTCTACTCTACTCTATGTACTCTACTCTTACTCTACTTACTCTTACTCTACTCTACTCTTACTCTACTTACTGCTCTTACTCTTCTGTACTACTCTACTCTTCTCTACTCTTACTCTACTTTACTCTTTACTACTCTACTCTAGCTACTCTTACTCTACTCTACTACTACTCTTACTCTACTCTACTCTACTCTACTCTACTCTACTCTTACTCTACTCTACTCTACTCTTACTCTACTCTTACTCTACTCTTACTCTACTACTCTACTTACTCTTACTCTACTCTACTCTACTCTACTCTACTACTCTACTCTACTCTACTCTACTCTACTCTACTCTACTCTACTCTACTCTACTCTACTCTACTCTACCTACTCTACTCTACTCTACTCTACTCTACTCTACTCTACTCTACTCTACTCTACTCTACTCTACTCTACTCTACTCTACTCTACTCTACTCTACTCTACTCTACTCTACTCTACTCTACTCTACTCTACTCTACTCTACTGTACTTCTCATCTGCTCTACTCTACTCTACTCACTGCTACTTTCCTGCTCTACTCTACTCTACTGTACTCTACTCTACTCTACTGTGCTCTACTCTTCTGACTGTACGTACTTATCTACTACTCTACTGTGATCTAATAGACTGTATACGACGTCATTATTATAAGGCATGGAGATACATAACCTGTATTTTTTATTCCTTTTCACATTACAATACATGAGTATATTGTATAGGTAGAGTAGAGTAGAGTCAAGTAGAGACAGTAGAGTAAGTAAGAAGTAGAGTAGAGTAGAGTAAGTAGAGTACAGTAGACGTAGAGTAGAGTAAGTAGAGTAGAGTACAGTAGAGTAGAGTAGAGTAGAGTAGAGTAGAGTAGAGTAGAGTAGAGTAGTAGAGTAAAGTAGAGTAGTAGAGTAGAGTAGAGTAGAGTAGAGTAGAGTAGAGTAGAGTAGAGTAGAGTAGAGTAGAGTAGAGTAGAGTAGAGTAGAGTAGAGTAGAGTAGAGTAGAGTAGAGTAGAGTAGAGTAGAGTAGAGTAGAGTAGAGTAGAGTAGAGTAGAGTAGAGTAGAGTAGAGTAAGAGTAGAGTAGAGTAGAGTAGAGTAGAGTAGAGTAGAGTAGAGTAAGTAGAGTAGAGTAGAGTAGAGTAGAGTAGAGTAGAGTAGAGTAGAGTAGAGTAGAGTAGAGTAGAGTAGAGTAGAGTAGAGTAGAGTAGAGTAGAGTAGAGTAGAGTAGAGTAGAGTAGAGTAGAGTAGAGTAGAGTAGAGTAGAGTAGAGTAGAGTAGAGTAGAGTAGAGTAAGAGTAGAGTAGAGTAGAGTAGAGTAGAGTAGAGTAGAGTAGAGTAGAGTAGAGTAGAGTAGAGTAGAGTAGAGTAGAGTAGAGTAGAGTAGAGTAGAGTAGAGTAGAGTAGAGTAGAGTAGAGTAGAGTAGAGTAGAGTAGAGTAGAGTAGAGTAGAGTAGAGTAGAGTAGAGTAGAGTAGAGTAGAGTAGAGTAGAGTAGAGTAGAGTAGAGTAGAGTAGAGTAGAGTAGAGTAGAGTAGAGTAGAGTAGAGTAGAGTAGAGTAGAGTAGAGTAGAGTAGAGTAGAGTAGAAGTAGAGTAGAGTAGTAGTAGAGTAGAGTAGAGTAGAGTAGAGTAAGTAGAGTAGAGTAGAGTAGAGTAGAGTAGAGTAGAGTAGAGTAGAGTAGAGTAGAGTAGAGTAGAGTAGAGTAGAGTAGAGTACAGTAGAGTAGAGTAGTAGAGTAGAGTAGAGTAGAGTAGAGTAGAGTAGAGTAGAGTAGAGTAGAGTAGAGTAGAGTAGAGTACAGTAGAGTAGAGTAGAGTAGAGTAGAGTAGAGTAGAGTAGAGTAGAGTAGAGTAGAGTAGAGTAGAGTAGAGTAGAGTAGAGTAGAGTAGAGTAGAGTAGGAGTAGAGTAGAGTAGAGTAGAGTAGAGTAGAGTAGAGTAGAGTAGAGTAGAGTAGAGTAGAGTAGAGTAGAGTAGAGTAGAGTAGAGTAGAGTAGAGTAGAGTAGAGTAGAGTAGAGTAGAGTAGAGTAGAGTAGAGTAGTAGAGTAGAGTAGAGTAGAGTAGAGTAGAGTAGAGTAGAGTAGAGTAGAGTAGAGTAGAGTAGAGTAGAGTAGAGTAGAAGTAGAGTAGAGTAGAGTAGAGTAGAGTAGAGTAGAGTAGAGTAGAGTAGAGTAGAGTAGAGTAGAGTAGAGTAGAGTAGAGTAGAGTAGAGTAGAGTAGAGTAGAGTAGAGTAGAGTAGAGTAGAGTAGAGTAGAGTAGAGTAGAGTAGAGTAGAGTAGAGTAGAGTAGAGTAGAGTAGAGTAGAGTTAAAGTAGAGTAGAGTAGAGTAGAGTAGAGTAGAGTAGAGTAGAGTAGCGGAGATTTCGGGTTTTATCGTAAAGTAGAAAAACCTATAGAGTAGAGTAGAGTAGCGTAGAGGAGAAGAACCTCTAGTAGATCACCGTAAAAGAGAGTAGAGTTAAGTACACTAGTAGAGCAATGTAGCTAGAGTACGTGGTATAGTTGTTCGAGACGTTTGGAGCAGATTTCTCTTGAGTAGATTTACATAGTACGATACTTAACTGTAAGTTTCGTTCCACTCAGATGTACAAGAAGCTGTAGAGGTTGTAGAGGAGCCTAAAAACTCTACGCTTTTTGTCGATCATATTTTGTGCCAGGTATAAAAAAACAATGCAAAGCCGACAAATCAAAATGGTGGAAGCTGTTCACGAAATACGCGATCTTGTCCACGATCTTGATTCCAAGTAACTATGGTTACCACGCACTCCACGCAAATTCCACGAACACTTGCTGGGGGGCACTGGAGGCAAAAAATCATTTTTGACCCAGGCCTTAATTAACCTGAGAGGAAGAAGAGAGAGAAGAGAGACGCAGACGCCAGGATGAAGAAAGAGAAGCGAGACGTCAGGAAAGAGAAATTAGGAAGTTACAACAGGAAGCTGACATGAGACAGAAGGAAGCTGCTGAGGTTGCCAAGAGAGAGCACAAACTAGAACTTGCGCGTTTAGGACCACAAAATCTGGATGATCGTCCACTTGACAGAGAGGATTGAGCTAAGGCACCTAAACTCCCCTCATTTGTTGATGGAAAAGATGATTTGGACGCATATTTGCAGAGGTTCGAGAGATTTGCAGACAGCTAAGTGGAAAAAGGATGGATGGGCATCGAGGCTCAGTGCTCTGTTGTCTGGGCGAGCACTAGAAGTGTATTCACATCTATCGGAGGAAGCAGCTAAGGATTATGACAAGGTAAAGATTGCTTTAAAGGGATACTCCACACCATATTTTGACTTTTGCTCAAAATGTAGCATATGCACTATAAAAACGTATGAGAGACCAAAAAACGGGAGAAAAAAAATTTTAACGGCTGAAAATTGTACTAGAAAAGCACAATTTCGCCCATTTCGAGGACCGGAAGTGAAAACGGACGATTTTTTAGGCACGTGATCAATGACGTAAAAAGGAGAATCGCTTGAGCTCCATTGCGTGTTTATCTCAAAGTTATTTAGCATGGAATCAGGGGATTCGTGTAGTTCTTCTTCTGTGTCGTCTCAAGAACATTCTGCAGAGGACACAACATGGGAAGACTGTCAAGGAACGCAGCCGTATCTCTTTGAGCCTTACGACAGCGAGGCTAGCTCAGACACGGACTCCTCAAATGAGTCCGATGAACAGCAATTCGAACGACTGGAAAACACAGACTGGTAAGCGATCAATTTACTTCTTGTGGCGAGTTCTCTTTACAACCTGTAATTTTGTAACTTGATTTCGTAAGCGAATAAATGAGGTCAAGATGACAACAAAGTTTTCTTGTGATAGTCTTTGTGTTGGAATTGTTTCACGTGTATTTTCGTGTGCAGACATCACAATATCGATGTGCGAAATATTTCTCCGCTTGAATGTGTTTGTGTGTTCATATGCATCTACGGGTCAAAAGATAAAATCTCGATTGGAAATTGTAGGTGTAAGTGTGGAAGTTGCCAGAGACTAAATCGAGTTGTGGAGTGCGTTTGTTGTGCCGAAATTGACTGTGTCGTGGCCAAAAACAATGAAGCTGTTGAGGCAGAAGGACTGGCCGAACCCCCCGTTTGCATAACACAGCATCCAGGGTTCCACGCCGTTTGTTTGAATCGCTGGGTTCTACAGACGGCATGGTACCAGTATAAGCAGCAATACCATGATTCTTACGAAGGCCCATCTCACAAACAAAATAGACATATAGCCTACAGACAGTTGGCGAGGTGGTGCTGGGGTCTTTTGGGAAAGGAAGTTCGAGTGGTTCTGCCATCATGTGCTGTGTGTTGCATACGAGCGCACTTCCCGCCTCCAGGGCTCGAAGAAGACTTCATATTTGAAGGATTTCACTTTGCAGACGAGTAGTTGTTGTAATACTGTGTAGTATTTAAATTGAGCCTGTTTTACTAGTCCATTGGGACTTTACTTTAGATTATAATTTACGAAATAATTGCATCTACCGTAACATTCTCTAAATATTTATATTGTGAAGATGGTAAACATCGTAAGATCCTCATTGAATGTTCATTTTCAATTTGCCATTTTCAGTGTCACTGCATGTTTTTTCTATTGAGTCACTTATTTACCTAATCTGTTCTTTGAGATTTCTAAGAGTGATTGACTCCTTGCACTTAATTTACCTGATCGGTGGAGTATATAATTCTTATTAAGTTAATTTTGTCTTCAGTTTGACTTTGACCAGCTTTCACAATTTGTATGGCTGTTAAATGATGTATGTCAAGGTGAAAGGCGAACTGATCAAAGTTATCTTCATTTTTCATCTCTATTTACTCATCACTATTCATGATGACTTCGACAGTGCTGATCCTAGCAGTATGCGGGCGCCTGTCATATGAACTCAGTTAAATGACCTTGCTCTCCATGAGTTCTCATGGCTCAGTGGATAGAGCGCCCACACGGTTTTTGCAAGGTCATGGGCTTAATTCCTGTTGGGGACTCAGAATTTTCCTTCGTTTCATGCTCATGCCATGTTGATCAGGTCACCTTTCACATTGAATAACTGAGCTTAAAATTCACTATATTTATAGACTTGTCAATGATTGCAATATAGCTTTTTAGGATGAGGAGGATCTTTGTGAAGAAAGTCATTTCCTGAATCTTGATTTTAATGCATTGACTGCAGCCTGTTTGTCAGGGCGGCCATAACTTGAGGAGAGTGATCGGGGAGCGTCAGCTCGCTCAAGAACTGAACTTTCGATGCCTTGGAGAATTTGTACAACACTCTCTTTCAGGTCAGCAACATACCCTACATGAAAAACCGAACTGTGAGTGAGGCATAACCATGCATGTGCAATATAATTATGTCAATGAAAAAAATGTAAATTTCAGTTTGCTAGATTTTTTCATTCATAACTCACCATATGTACATTTCACTAAAATCTTCTTTACTGTATGTTCTCCTTTTTTGTACTTTGGGAAAACAATGCTAAATCGTTCAGTGCCATCTTGCAATGTCGCCTGCTCCCTGTCACTGTTTTCATTGAAATGCAGGATTGCAATCTGTAACCTGAAAAGAATGGTATTTTTTGGTTTTGCATTGTGTTCCATTTTTAAATGTGACATAAATTCAGAGTATTTTATTATTTGCAATGAGAAAATCTTACATTTGTAACCAAGGTTTGTGTCCATTATGATGTTATGATAATGATATGTTTAAGGATTCATACCTGCTTGTCATTCCATGGTATGAAAAGGCCAGCATTTTTGCAGCAAAGTGGTTGTAGACAGAATGGAAGGCCTCCAGAGAAGATGTGGCATGTTGTCCTGAAATTTGCCTGATATCTTTCAAAAGGGACCCCTTGGTCAGCAGCTCTGTGAGATTTTCATAGGGCGGTGTACCTACAAAAAAACAAATTATTTCCCCTTTTAGTGATAACCATGTAATCCCTCCTTGCACTATGAAATATCATAATACATACCAAATGGCTGTGCTCATGTAAAGCATTCCCCTTAAGATGCATGTATATATGGGGGCTATCAATGGGGCACTCATGTTGATATTGACACTTGAAGAATTTTAATGATAATTTATGTACCTGGCTTGAGCCATTTTTTCTTTCTTTCTCTCCCATGTAACCTTCCATGAGCACACTTAGGAAAGAGTGGATTTTCATGTCCGGAATGCCTGTTCATGATGTGATTCGTTATGGACAGCCATTTTGCCTCCTTGAGGTCAGGGTCATCATCATCTGTTGACGAGGCACACCAGAACATGTGGTTGACAACGCTCTTCTTCCATTTTTGAACCACAGAACAATCCTTTTTTTTTAGCAAGGGCATCAATCTTCTTACCAGTTCCTAAACAAAGTTATTACAATTACTAGTTGCTAAAAATTGTGCTTGTTATTGATATAATCAAAATTATTGTTCTTACAAGTATTCACCTTTTCCAACATGCCAACCGTCCAACCTGTGCTTAACTCCAGGCCATCTTTCCCTCATGTATTTTCTTATTTGTACATGCCTGTCTGTTATTAAGGTGTTTATGGACAATCCCTCTCCAGTTAAGAATGTGAGCGATCTTGCAAGCCTCTCTTTTTCCATAGCACCTGAGTTTTTCACTTCATTGCTCTAAAGATAAGTGTTAATTAAAATGCAGTATTACTTAGCACAAAAAGACTTACATGAACCCATTTTTAATTTACTCTAGTACAAACCTGTACCAATTGGGAATCTAAGATTTTATTTTGCTCGGCATCCATAAGGGAGTAGGTTCCATACTTGGCTGAATGACCAGGACTGTCACAGCGGCCATCACCTCCCACAATCAATTCTCTCCCTTCAGCTTTGATGTTGGTCAGCAGAGTGGACTGTTGCTGCTGGTATGTCCTCTGCACAGCAGTATGTAGATACTTCTTTTGGTGATTCATAAACGTAGAGTAACATATGGTTGGAACATTCATATGTTTCAATATCCTTAGCACCTTTGTTGGGCTACCACCACCAAAGAGGATAGAGGACGACAGCATGATGTTCCCAACAGGAATGTCTCCAACTGAGGGCTGGGAATCCCAACTTGTAGAAAACGTGCAGGAAAGACATTTCTGCGTCACTGTTATTTTTGTACCAAGTCTTGAATCAACCTTCCTTTCACATTCCGACCGGCAAACAGGACAAAACCGAAAGAGTCCAAGAAGTGACGACTCTGCCACCAGGAACAGGTTTTGTTGGTGGGGAGGTGCATTTCTGGGAGATTCCCTGTGAATAATACAGTGAATTTTTAGTGGGCTTTTTCTGTTGAAACATTTAAATTTTTTGCTACAGTGTAATGACTTCATAATGTTTCGGATATTTTTCATCTTTAAGCCCAGAGATTTTGCTATCACCGACTGTTCTTCAAAGGAATCCTCAGTGAAGTGAGCACTACAAAGTCGGCTAGTCAACGGGTTAAAAACATCAGAGCGGGTGTTCTTCACGGCATTCGTCCATAGCTTAGCGAAGTGGGCATCTTCAGGCCACTTGTGCAGGCTTACTCCATCTTTGCGAGTGTTAGAACATCCACCAGCGATACAACGATGTGGCATTTTGATATGTTTCCTTTAAGCGAAAGAGTGTTAAGCACGCCGGAGTTGTGGCCGCGTACGTAGGACTGTTTGCGTGAGCTGGTATAAATACACACAGAATATGGGCAAACAACTCAACTGCTGTATAATAAACCCTATTACACTTTATTGCTAGAATTGACTTGTTGATTCACGAAAGCGAACTTATAGGCGTGATTAATGGTGCAAAGAATCTTTGAAGTTTCCTCAATAGATAACAACAACATAGCTGCAATTTTTAGAGATTGTCGCGACTTCTTTAATAGCTCTTATGATGTTGAACTAGTCATTTACGTGAAGAATCTAATGCTAAAATTGCTCGCAGAGAGAAACAAGGTTTCCTATGGTAATTTAAGCGTAAGGCCTGCATTATATTTTCACACTACACGCGACAAGAAGAGCTTTTTCGTAGCACAGCTGATCTTTCTCAGTATAAATACTATTGAAGAGGTTTTGTGAGTTCTCCTTTCTACGTCACTTCCGGTTTTGACCTGTGATCGTAAGGTCGAACAGGAAGTCAAGAAATGTTCCCCGTTTACACAAAAAATACGAAGATTGACCGCTTAAAACTGTTCAATATCTCTTATTTGGGTTATAAGCTATCTTTTTTTAAAATGTTGTTTTGAGGTGTAGAGTATCCCTTTAATGAAGGGATATCACCTTACCAAAGACGGCTATCGTCGCAAATTTAGGGCATCCAAACCGGAAGTTGATGAAAGTCCCGAGCAGTTTATTGTGCGACTGGACAGATATCTGTTACGCTGGCTAGAGCTTTCGAATACTGCGCGAAATTTTGATGGCCTTAAGGACTTGATCGTGAAAGAACAATTTATTGACTCTTGCCCTAAAGATTTGGCCATTCACCTGCGTGAAAGGCACCTGAAACTCTGGCACAGATTGCGAAGATCGCTGACCAGTACTTGGAGGCTCATGGTAAACATTTGTTCAGCCCAGCGAGCAGAAAGCCAACAGTGCCGCCTGAGAGGGACGAAGGCAAGAACATGCAGATTAATCCACCAGCTGTCCATTGCTTTAAGTGCAACATCCGAGGTCATAAGGCTGTCAACTGCCCAACCATAGCAAGAAAGTGTTTTCTGTGTGACAAGCAAGGACACGAAGCTAGAAACTGTAGTTCAGGTGGACGAAGATCAGGAGGAGGACAAAGTAAGGATGGTAGCCCTGTGCAGCGTGGCCAAGTGAGTGCCAGTTGTCTAGTTCAGCCGCCCGAAGTTAAACCTACTAAAGAAGAAGTTAAGTCTTGTATCAAAGATGACAAGCTGCTGTTAGCCTGTGGTAAGAAGATTCCATTGTTAGTGTCTGTATTGAACCGTTGACCGGAGTGAGAAGTCAAATGCCTGTTGTGAAAGGTAGAGTTGGAGAGAAGT
The DNA here is from genome assembly GCA_019787425.1 of Platygyra sinensis. Lineage (NCBI taxonomy): Eukaryota > Metazoa > Cnidaria > Anthozoa > Scleractinia > Merulinidae > Platygyra > Platygyra sinensis. The sequence continues at coordinate 49,569 of JAHPZR010003008.1, read as the reverse complement.
GTGTTGACGTCCTAAGAGATACTGGCTGTAGCGGAATAGTTGTAAAGAGGGACCTTGTGTCTGAGGATCAGTTTACTGGCGACTTTCATGTTATGCTGCTCATTGACAATACGGCAAGGAAAGTTCCCATCGCAAAGATTGATGTTGATACACCTTATCTCAAGGGCTAAGTGGAAGTGCAGTGTCTTCCCGATGCTGTTTATGATATTTACATCCGAATTACCAATAATAAAAATTATTGGTAATGTACCAGGCGCTAGAGCCGCTGAAGACCCAGACCCAAGCTGGCAAGTTCCTGTACAAGAAGCTTGTGCTGTAACCAGGAGGAGGCAAGCTAAGAAAGCTGGAGAACATATTCCGTTGAAGATACCTGGTACCAAAGAACGTCCTGTAGTTGATAGAGAAAAGCTCAAGCAGACGCAGCGTGATGACGAGAGCTTACATAAAATTTGGGAGAAAGATGATGTAGTTGTGAGAGGACAGGCTGAGACTTCATTTGAAGTTAATGGTGGAGTTCTGTACCGCGTCTACAAGCACCCTTATGTGAACGGAGGTAAACCCCTGAAGCAGGTTATGGTTCCTGTGCAGCTGAGAAGTCGAATAATGGAACTAGCTCACGGATCGATCATGGGAGGTTACATGGGAATAAAGAAAACGACTGACAAGATTCAGAGCTCATTCTATGGCCAGGCATTCAAGGGAATGTGACTCGCTATTGCAAGTCCTGTGATGTATGTCAGAAGACATTTAACAAGGGTTCAGTACCGAAAGTTCCCCTAGAGAAGATGCCGTTAATTGACAAGCCGTTTAAGGTATCAGCCACCCTTCAGGACCGTCTGCGCGGATCGCTGTAGCACTTTCATTTTTCTTATAAGCCCCAACAAACCATACCGTGTTGGCGATTTTTGTTTTCTTTTTCCGTTTTCGATTAATCGTCATTTTTTCAAAGGAAGTGCTGATGATTTGCCCCCTCTGGCTTTATCCTAGTGCCACTAACGAACAAATGAACGTGTCAAAAATCTGAGACACGGTTTTTTAGTTGAATGTGTCAAGAAGCAAATGCGATGTTCATCGTTCTCTTCTGGTCATTCTTAGCGGGACTGGAGGTGAATTTACATAGACATATGCCTTCGTAAAAATCGTCTCAATTACGCTCTCTCCTACGATTTTGAGATTTTTAAAGGAATGATCCATAATCTGGAACTATTAAGCTTTCAGAACATGTATGGTTTATTGAGGTTTATAAGAAAATGAAAGCGCTACAGCAATCCACACGTGGACGGTCCTGAAGGGTGGCTGATACCTTAAGAGAGTAGCAATCGACCTGGTTGGACCTATCGGTCCCCCGAGTGAGGACGGTCACAGATATATATTGACATTGGTCGACTTTGCAACCCGTTATCCTGAAGCTGTCCCTCTCAAGAACATTGATACTGAGACTGTGGCAGAAGCGTTGGTGAAGATCTTTAATCGTTTGGGAGTGCCTGAAGAGATCTTGAGTGACCTTGGTACGCAGTTTGTCTCTGAGTGTATGAAGGAAGTGACGCGACTTTTGAGCATTAAACAGCTCACTACGACTCCTTATCATCCTATTTGTAATGGCCTAACGGAAAAGTTTAATGGAACCATGAAGAGCATGCTGAAGAGATTGTGCGGCGAGCAGCCAAGACAGTGGCACTGCTACATCAACCCGCTATTGTTTGCATATCGTGAAGTTCCTCAAGAGTCTACTGGGTTTTCGCCGTTTGAGTTGCTGTATAGAAAAGCTGTGAGAGGGCCGATGTTTATTCTTAAAGAGCTTTGGACGAAAGAGCTGGAGGAGCCTGAAGTAAAGAATAGCTACCAGTATGTGTTTGAGCCACGCGAGAAGTTGGAAGATACCCTCAAGCTGGCGCACACCGAGCTTCAGAAAGCCCAGAACAAAGCCAAGCACTATTATGACCGTAAAGTCAGGAAGTTTGACCAGGAGATAAAGTGTTAGTGCTGCTACCGGCTGACCATAACAAGCTCCTAATGCAGTGGAAAGGTCCATTTGAGGTTAGTGCAGTAGTGGGTCTCAATGATTATAA
>JAHPZR010003008.1:0-42500 GCA_019787425.1 Platygyra sinensis | reverse complement strand
AACGTCTCGTTCAGAAACAAAACGATGAAATGAGAAACAAAACGTTCAGAACTAAAAAAATGTTTACAGAGAAGGATCGTCTAAAGGTATACCTTTGAGAGCCGGATCTCGGTAATCAATTGATGTATATATATGTTTTTTTCCCTCCTTCAATACAGTGAATAGATTATCGCAATCTGAATTCTTAAACTTTCAGAAAATAAAAACGTTATTCGTGTTGTTTTGAAAACATGGGATGTCAATTCTTGTCGAATTTGTTGAACGCAAAATTTGCAAATTACGGAAAAACTGCTACCTGTCATTGAGAGTTGATAACGCTGCGCCTATAGCAAAGTCTGAGATAAAATATATATCTGCACTTAATTAATTGCGTACGAGAAACAATATAAAGGTAAAATTTGCAAATTTAAGTGCAGCTTGCCATTTCAGAGGGTTGACAGTGCTGCACCTTTTTACAGACTGATAGGAACAAATTTACATTGAAGCTAACCATGTCATTTTAAAACACCTGTACGTAAAGTTTGCGAAGATATGATTATCACAATCACATAATCTAAGGAATTCTAGCGATAAATTTTTACTTAGTTATCCTCGTTTTAAATCAAAAGCTACACTAGGTGACCGTTCTTTTACCTGTGCTGCACCGAAACTTTGGAATGCGCTACCATTTAACATAAGAAGCGCCAACACAGTTAGTAGTTTTAAAGCCAAGCTAAAAACTCACTTATTCCGCCTCGCATTTTTATCATAGTTGTTTCTATTATTGTAAGTTTTACTTTTAATTGAAATTTTAGCTTTTTAAATCATTGTAAGTTTGCTTTTAATTGTAATTTTAGCTTTTTAACCTTTTTATTCCGTTTTTAATCTTGTCATGCGCATTTGAACATTATATGGAATTTGCGCATTATAAATGTTATTATTATTATTATTATTATTCGGCTTACCGCGGGCTCAAATTAGACGATCTTAACGTATATTACTGCCTGATTTCAAACCGTGAAGGACTAGGTACGAGTCTGTAAATTATGTTCGTACAGGAACACAACGCTCCTCGAACTTTTCCACAACTTTGTCTATTGTTAGAGCGTCCGACGAATTTCCCCATTGAAAGGTTTCGTACATGTCCATTCCTTCTTTGCCGATCACATTTAACAACGAAGCCACCCGAACCGCTTGTGCTTTCTTGTGAATGCCAGCTGCTAACTCGTAAAACTTCCATTCACGACGAAACGATTTCCAAACCTGCCAACTCTCACGGTTCTGCCGTGAGTTGCACGATTTTTTTTTCATTTCTCACGGTCTCACGACAAGGCTTCCTATCTCACGGTTTTTGGAAAAAAAGATCTTTTTCAAATGAAATAAATTAAGTTGTTGAATAATAATGGAATATTTACGAGAAATACTAGCACTTATGTCCAGGGTTGAACGCAAGTATGGCTTAATTAGTACGTCATATTTGGCAGGGTTATTAGACATTTTCATATCACTTCATATTTGACAGAATTGCGTGTGTTTTGGTGACTTTTTACCAATAAGGACACTTTGTTATGGTTTAATATCAGCGCTTAGTCCTGAACATATCTCAATACTAGTGTCATAAAGTGATAAACTAATGAAGAAAAAAACTGTACTTACGGCTTTTTTGTACCGAGCTGTGATTTTTCCTTGTGTTCAACAACTTATCGTTTTTCTCCGCGTCTGTCCGCCAATTTGAAAGGGGAGTAGGCCCTGGGAATGAGATTGGTGTCTAGTTCTTTCGATGGAAAAGGGGTCTGATCGGAAAAAAATAGAATCTCACTATTTTTTGTGGAATCTCCAGATTTTTTATCATGGATCTCCAGATTTTCCTTTACCAGGGGTTGGCAGGTCTGGATTTCCAATTTTCACCTTGATGCAAATGGTGGGAAAGAATCAACGGCGAGGGAATTTTCGAAGTGGTACTGACAGTAGCCATGATACTTCAATGTGATGGGGCGGCGTGCACCTCTTTACAACCTCTATTTTGATTCGTTCTTGTTAATCTGCACCTCTTTTGTTGATAGGACTAGGGGCATTGTTTGTGTTGTTTACCTATTGTCTCGTCTGACCAATTATAAAGACCCTTGTAAACGGTGCGTGCTCGCCCAATGTGATGCAACGTGCAACACAAACTCGAACGCAAACTATAGACTTCAGTGAGCCTACCAATAACGGACGATGCGTTGGACTTGAAAACTCCGAAGCTGGGAAGTAATCCTTGATAATTTGGTCTGAATCCCGCTATCTGACACCATGTTACGATCAACGTATGACACCGAGCGTAAACAAAACACTCAACTTAAATGGCCGCTAAACTGAAGAGCACGAGGAGTTGATTACATAACAATTTCACGTGCTGACATGCAAAATACATGCTAATTTATGCAATATCGTAACAATACTCTCCCTAAAATATATTTTGGCAAATATCTTCCTCTCCTCCTCGTGCAGCAAATAGTATCTTCCTCGATCTCGTCCTCGTGTTTGTGGTTGCAAGAATTACCCATGTAGCATTCCCTTGCGAGCTGACTGAAAAATTAACCGGGACCACCGTGCGCGCCTTGTTTCTTCAAATCGGATTGATTCGCATACTACACCAATATTTCACACGTTCTTTCCAGTATACGTATACGCGGGGGAGACTATAATACCTCCTCGGGTTTTGGCCCAGGGGTTTTGGACTCTGGGCCAAAACCCTGCGGGGGCAATAAAGAATACTGATAAGGTATAGCTTGTTTTTCAATCTTGTATGCTAATATCTTCCCTCAAAATTCAAACCTTTGTTCGGACTCCCAAGATACACGCTTTTTGTGGAATGTTTTTGAGGCCGTTCAAAAAACTCGCAGCACGCGTTTTATCGGGTCTAATGCGCCTCGTGGTTTTAAACCCGAAAAAACACTCCTGCTCGTTTTTTAAACATTACGTAAATTGTTGCAATTTGAATTCTTAATGAAGACCTTTATTATTATCATTATCATCATCATCATTGTCATTATCATTATTAACTATATGTTAGGTAAACGATATATTTCATATACAGTTACAAGCGAACGTTAAGTGGTTTTCCTTGTGATAGAACACAACATTTAAGACGCATGGATTCTAGCATTGTCAGTATGATACAATCCGTTCTCGAGTTCAGATTCATGCGTGCGATACCACACTCTCGTCCTAACGGGCGATAGCAGTTATATTTCAGGTAATATCAGTATTCTCCCTCAAAGTGCAAAGAACGCTTGTCCTGCACAACACTGTGCACTATCTGAAATTGTCTCATTAGTTTAACAACTATTCTACCCTTTCATCGTTGAGTAGTTACGTTAGCAAAGGAATGACGTCATTTTTTTATTTACTACCAATGTTTAACTGTTTGCCCAAAGAACACCTTAATGGCATGTCAAAATTAAATTTCCCGACAAGATCGATGACAGTTTTAGAGAAATAATTAATTTTAAGAACACACACGTAGTTGGAAGGAGACCTCCCAAGGTCTCTCAAATTCACTAAGTATCGCGGTTCTAACTGCTGCGGTTTTTGTAGTTTTTTTTCCACGAGTCACAAAAAGAAAACAGTTCCCGCGAAAAAAATTATTGAATATTCTAGCAAAAAATTTCCTTCGCCGGCAAAGCTTCACTCCATTGGTCAAATTATACATATGCAATCAACACAAGTAGAACCTCGTTGCCGCCATTTATTTAAACGTCTCGCTCAGAAACAAAACGATGAAATGAGAAACAAAACGTTCAGAACTAAAAAAATGTTTACAGGAAAGGTCGTCTAAAGGTATACCTTTGAGAGCCGGATCTCGGTAATCAATTGATGTATATATATGTTTTTTTCCCCTCCTTCAATACAGTGAATAGATTATCGAAATCTGAATTCTTAAAATTTCAGAAAATAAAAACGTTATTCGTGTTGTTTTGAAAACATGGGATGTCAATTCTTGTCGAATTTGTTGAACGAAAAATTTGCAAATTACGGAAAAACTGCTGCCTGTCATTGAGAGTTGATAAGGCTGCGCCTATATCAAAGTCTGAGATAAAATATATATCTGCACTTAATTAATTGCGTACGAGAAACAATATAAAGGTAAAATTTGCAAATTTAAGTGCAGCTTGCCATTTCATAGGGTTGACAGTGCTGCGCCTTTTTACAGACTGACAGGAACAAATTTACATTGAAGCTAACTATGTCATTTTAAAACACCTGTACGTAAAGTTTGCGAAGAAATAATTATCACAATCGCATTCGGCTTACCGCGGGCTCAAATTAGACGATCTTAACGTATATTACTGCCTGATTTCAAACCGTGAAGGACTAGGTACGAGTCTGTAAATTATGGGATTAACAACTATTGATCCACATAGTCAGAAAGAACACACCGAGTTTTACAAAAATCCCCAAGTTTGGTGTTAAACAAGCTAGTTTTGACTGAGATACAGCGATTTAAAGACGTCAAAATGTACGAAAAATGTATGGCCATCCGGACGCTGTGTCGGACGGCGTCCGGATGGCCATACATTTCTTTGTAAATTTTTGACATTTTCAAATGGCTGTATCTTGCTTACTATTAGGTCTATTTACACCAAACTTGGCGATTTGGTAATGCTTGGTCTGCACTTTATGACTGTGTGGATCAATAGTTGCTAATCCCGTAATTTACAAACTCGTTCCTAGTCCTTCACGGTTTGAAATCAGGCAATACAGAATTAGATATCAACTTAAGATTCATTAACAATTGTGCAATTTGTACAGCCTTCAGTCGAGCTATGGCGTGTAGCGGTGTTCTGTTATTTGTCCTGACTACATCCGTTTTCTCTTTCGAAGAAACCTCCGCCTTTTCTCGTTCATCATATTTCACAACGCGGGAAAATAAGCAGCTTAAGGGATACGTTGTCAAACGGTTTGATTCTCCCAGTTTGTTATCGTGCGGTCAACAATGTATAAGAAACGCTTGGTGTACTTCTACAAACTACAAGATGTCACCCGAGAAGGACGACAAAGGAACTTGTGAACTGAACAAGCACGACTTCTCCCTCATCGACGAAAACGCCAATTTGGACGATGAGCATGGAGTCACGTTCTCGATGCTGCTGGTAATTAGTAAAGTGCTAATCATTTAGAGCCTAGCTCACGACGTTTTTAGTAATTAGTTAAATAGGCAGGCCACTTTATTCTTGGTAACTTCAATAACATATCTTCATCCATCGCGCGCGTGTGATTTCCTATCTCCGGAATGACCGAATGATTTTATTCGAAAAAAGTTTTGCAAGCGTAGAATGGTGCGGAAATACAGGAGAGATTCAATCTACTCAGCTCTCGTCATTCAGTAATTATAAATTGCAAAACAACCATAAATTATCACCCGTTGAATTGCAGGTGAAAGACTTATCTACGCAAGTGCCAGTAGAACAAACAAGTGGAGGTTGTTTTGAATAGAGAACCATTATTTAACAGACAGACTTTAATTACAGGGATGCAAAGCAAGATTTTTTAAGAGAGCTAAAGGAGATAGAGTGCAATGCAATAGTGGTGAATCGTGATCGGAGTATAAGAAACTATTGAGGAACTTCACTAACAAAAGGCGAACGAGTTAATGTGGCCGAACACAGTTTTCAAGTGCCTATGCCTAATTCACCATATCTTTTAAACTATTTATGCTTTAGCGCCCATTTTGTGCAAGAGTCAAGGTTAACCACAGAAATATTTATTTTCGCATTTTGACTAGGGTGTGTGCTGTTGCAATGGCAACGGGGCTGGTTAAAAACAAGGCTTAAATAATGGTTTTTGTTTATTTAAAAAAGTCCAGTCGTTGGATTGTTTTCATATTTTGCACACGAAGAATTGACATTAAATCCCTTCTGTGAACATGATTTTAATAAAATGTTGACAAAGGCGATTTTCGTAATTCGCCGTTAATCGTTTTCTGTATGATTAAAAATTCCCTATGTCAAAATTCATATATTTTTTAATAGATCATTCACGTGGTCTCTGATCTATTTTTCTGCCAAATCTCTTGAAATTCGTACGACTGGAACGTCAGAAATCGGCGTTTTTCTGCTAAAGCAATCGGTCTTAATTTTTCGAGAAACTGCCCATGTATTGCATTTAACTGGGTTCTTCATTCTCGTCCCCAGAGCCTACGATCCTTCTGGCCTGTGTTTGGGATCGAGAGCTCTGGTTTGGTCCAACACCGGAAGTCCGTGATTCACGGACTTCCCGTCAAATCTAGCAAATCTGATTGGTTGACAATGCGAAACGAATACTCTGCGCATGCTCAAAAAATCGGGTCGGGCCAGAGCTCTCGATCCCAACCACAGGCCAGAAGGATCGTAGGCTCTGGGGACAAGAATGTGGGTTCTTTTACTAACAAACAAAAGCTGAAAATTGCTGGGTTCTTTGCATGGTTACCTTTTCTAACATATTTTTGTGATAAAAGACTAAAGCCATCAATACACTGCGTTCAATTATAGAGAAAAATAACCCAGATAGTGCGGGTGTTGAGAAAATAAAATAATCGCTCTACTGAAGGCATGTTTGTTCTTTGAAATTCTTGTGCAGGTGCTAAATATGGCATCAGGAAAAGCACGCGCAAAAATTGTGTTGATAAAAGGAGAGAACAGAGTGCTTAGGAGATTCTAGTGCATAACTCTCCTGTGTTCGACAGTTCAAAGGAAAACTATTGGTCATGATATATACTTTTATTAGGGATTTTTTTGTTTAACATTTTCAATATGGAGTTGGAGATATTTCATTCAATTTGAATCTGGTCATTTCTTTGACTTACAATAGGGAACTTAATCAAACCACGACGACGAAGGGAACGAGAACATCACCAAACAAAAAGTTTAATGGGAAAAATGGGAAAGTGATGCGTTTTCAATGACCCATTTCTTATTTAACATTTTTTGGTCAGCTGAAAATGGATGCAATCAGTTTAGTTGAGTAATACTTGCTTACTCTATTTTTCGAGAAAATTGAAAAATTGAATTGGCCGAACCGTGCACGGACCGTTCTGCACGTGCGTTATAAATCTTTGTACATTTCTTTGCCGTCCTCTGCAAAACAACAACGTGAAATGAAGATGTTACTTATACCAGGAACGGGGAACGATAGAACGGGGAACAGGGAACGGGGAACGGGGAACGGGGAACGGGAGTCTGGGAACGATAGAACGGTAACCAGCATGAGAATTCAAAATGGCGGACGAAGGAAACAAAAAGGATAAAAAGGATAAAAAGGAGAGAGCAGCGTGCTTAGGAAATTCCGGTATGTGATTAACTCTTCTGTGTTCGACAGTTCAAATGAAAATTGTTGGTCATGAGCTCTATTTTTATTAGGGATTTTTTGTTCAACATTTTCAATGGCCATTTGTTTGACTAACCACTACGTAATTTCACCGGTTATTGCCTCTCCCCAGGCTCCTTGTGATCTCCATCCGTGCAAGAACGCGGAGACCTGTTTTCCAGTAGATGGAAATGATGACTTAAAATGGGAGTACGCGTCAGGCTTCTGTGGAAAAACCAACGATAAAGGTAAAAATTGAGTTTTAAATCAGTGTTCTACCCTCTAAAGACAAGCGCTAACCATTTTTAACGTTAGTTCTGTTCTCAGGTGAAATGAGTGGTGACTGAGTTGAGCTGGTTCTGAATAACCCAGAACTCGTACAATCGCTGCCTCCATAATATATATATATATATATCTTATTAGACGTTTTGTTGTGTAGTATCGCTGAGTATTTTTACGAGTTGTGCCGTAGGGCGAGTCAAAATACAAACAACGAGTAAAAATTTTCAACGATACTACACAACAAAACGTGTAATAAGAGTTTATTATCCAGCACGCCAAAGTTTTATACCAGTGCGGGCGAATTTCGCGGATATTTATTTACGGGGAATGCGTGACAGAAGTATGTGAGGCGGAACGGAATTGGCGCGAGAAATCCAGTTAACTGATTGGTCAACAGTAAACAAACCTGTCTAACCAGTCCTCTGGAGTACAAATACTGCGTGATATTTGTACTTGTTTTGCGCGTTATTTGTATTCTACGAGGTGCATTTGGATAACAAAGTATCTTCGACACGATTTGCGCATCTTTTTGGAATTTAGAGTAAATATATAATTATTTAAAGTTCGTGCTTTGTAATCTGTGTTAATCTTCTCCATCTTTAACTATCCTTGTTTCTTTATGGTTTATTATTATCCCTTTGGTGTTTTTCCATCATTAGTAAAATATTTTTTTAGATTTCTTTCACGTAAAGATGATTTTGTTCGCATGGTCAAAGTAACTCAAAATAATATGACTGAGGAAAGCAGGCTCACCGCGATTTTAGAACGCAATGTGCTTTCACTAGATGATTAATTATTTTAAGATGATTTTCGTTATGGTGTATGATTATATTCAAACAGCGTCAATCGTAATCATTATTGTGTTATTGATCTCACTTTTGTTTGGATTTTCTTTAGCTTACAAGAGCTGCGCGGAGCTGTTGGACGCTGGCTTCACCAAGGATGGTGTCTACCAAATCCTAAGTGACCAGTCGGAAGTGATTGATATCTACTGTGACCAGTCCAGCTGGGGAGGAGGTAACAGAAATCACACCAGCTGTGATCCTCAGACGATCTCTCAGCGCGTGGCTGTGAGCGAACTTAACCACGTTTGAGGATCAGAATAAAAATAGTCCAACTGTTTTATTTTAGCTTTGCGCATAACTTTTGGCACTTGATGACACGTCTTTTGTCAGTTGCAGAGATTACTGGTAGATGCTCTGACAAGTTTTGAATAGGGTGTCGTTGACAGAAGAAGATTAAATTTAAACAGGGCATTTGTCATGTTGTCTGAATTAGCTTTCTGCCCTAGAAAAAAGGTTAAGTTTAACCTTTTTAGGTCCCAGGCAAGTCTTAGCACCCGGTGCTAGCTGTTAGAAGGGGCTAGCCAGGTTGTGACAGGTGAAAAATCCAAGACCTCATGCTCAAAAAACTAGTAGCGCTCTCAATTTATTGCTGTAAACTTTAAGCTCCTTTTTTTTTCATCAAGGCTCTTTCTTACAATTACAATCACACTTTTTATCAAGGCTCTTTCTTACAATTACAAACATACCTTTACTGACTGAACCATTTTGTAAGCTTTTGTAAATCAGAATCTGAATGTGCAGTTTAACCACAATTCTCTAAGTTCGTAGTTCATAATTCCCCTTTCCAACAGGTTGGACCATGGTATTCAAGCATGTGTCTGGTGTCTCCGGTGACATATTTCAACTGTGGACGTCAGCAGAGTCTTTGAACGAGAACAAAACAGAAGCACTGAACGTCAACTCCTTATTTAAAGGACAGTACAAGAACCGCTTTGTTCAAAACTGGCACACCACTAATCCTAAGGAGGTAGCCTGGTGAACATGTTATAGTAACTCCAATAAGTGCACAGAGAGCTTGGAATTGTCAAAGTAATAACTCTGTGGAAGAACCTTTATTACATGTAAAACATTTTCTTTATTAGCGAAAGCGATACCCTCTCCGCATTAGCTTGAAAAACATAAGTTATGAGATTTGAATACTGTTTGAAAGGCGTACAAGAATGTGTGAGCTAATTAGCGCTTTTGGTACCTAGATAAGAAATTTTGCAATTTTTGAAAGCCAATTTCTCCTCGAATATAACGGAAATTTTTTTAAGGTTACCGTATACCTTCAAATCGGCAATTTCTTCAAATTTCGATATTTCGGTTAAAGTAATGATCCAAATGAAATCTCTAATGTAGAAAAGAAAATCATTGAAAAATATTAAATATTTGTAAATACCTGTAGCTTTGAAAAGGTGATTGGGAAGCTCGCATTTAGAAAGTCGTGAAAAATTCGACAATTTATTTCATTTCAAAATTATTGGTGTAGTTGGATAGCCAGCTCTGTGAGCGTTAACTTGATATAGGGGTTTAGGTATCTACACTGGACGCGCTACATTGCTTCGACGCGAGACACCCCTGAAGGTATACGGTAACCCTAAGTTTTATTTACAATCTCTTTAAGCGTTTGTAGTCAATTCGTGTGTAGCGTAATGCCTTCTTTGTACAAAATCATATTAATGAGAAAATTTGTGAACAATGACTTTTAAAGCACCGTCGTTATGTAAAAAGAAACAATCTAATTGTTCATATATTTTTCTCTTTCTGGTTCCAGGCGCGAGTGGCATTGTACAATAACGAATTCAAGACTGAAATTCTTTCCCTTGTGTTCAACGCTACTAAGTCCAGCAAGTTAAACTGGTTTTCTAGAGATCGTCTAACCCATTCGCCGTGGACTGACCTATACACTGAAAGGCCTCATTTCTTCTCTGTTCAAGGGGCCCTTGGCAGAAATTTCTACATTCACAAGAGTCATATCAGCTGCCCAGACGATTTTGGATGGCTTGCAGTAACTGTTAGTAGTTGTGCTTGGGAGACTCGCTTCCCTCCGAGAACCGTCCTCTACAGTAACCTCACAACCGTCACACACTGGATTGAGTATGGTACGTAAAGAGAATAAACAAAACATTTTCTACTGCTTGAAACCTTTATTAAAGGGAATGTCACAGTAACGACCTCCAGATTGGCGAAGAATGCTTCCAAATAATTGTTGTGTCTCACATCCAGGTTTGAGTTATGAACCCCTGACAGGGGTCCCTTGTAGGAGGGAACTGGGTCCATTTGTTCTCGGAAATTTTAAAACAGAGGTCATCAGAAATGGGCTTTCAGGCATTCTGAGGACAAGTCAGCGTGTTACAAGGTCTCTTTTTGTTCAATTTATGGAAGAGGAAAATAGATGGGCAACCTTTAAGTTATCGATCATTAGGGATATAACGAGCCCAGTTCCACACTAGATGACGTACGCTTATTTCACCACATATACTTCTAAAACCAAAGGTTTTAGAAGCATACTTCTGCAAAGGCCAATGCAAATTCAAATTCAAATTCTACATATACTTCTACGAAGGCCAAATTCAAAAATAACAACAAAAAAAGCATTGTCCATGTAGCATTTCTCCGAAACTTCAGTTATTGATAACAATCGTTAATTTTTTTCGCAGGAAATGTTGGTAGAGCAGATACGTTGCTAGTGTATATTCGCTGAAGCAAGTGACGCCGACAAAACAATGTGAGAGGATTACAACTGTTTCTATTAACTGGCTAGGGAGTGCATTGCAGGCGGGTTATGGCTTGTTTATAACTTTGCGCCTGAAATTTGAATTGACAATCAGGATTAAGAAGGCGAGAAAAACTTTACTAATGTATGTTAACAACAAAGACATTGAAGTCACCCAAACTTTCTAACTCCATGACATGGACTATCCACGAGAAAAGATTTGTAATCCAAAAACGATATCAGATTGTAAAAAGTGGAAAAGTATTAAACAATTTGACTCTCAAAGCTTTTGATTTGTAGCCAAAAAGTAGTCGCAAGCGCGGGGTATCGCGGGGTATCGCGCGGGTCCTAGGGGTTCCGTGAGTTGACCGCGGAAACTGGGGACGAGAATTGCGACATTGCTCGCTGGCGACTACGAGGGGGTGATTACCCCCAAATGTAAGTTAGAAATTTTATTATGCTGTTTGCCGATGCGGTTTTTAATATTTTCATTGGTGTTTTTGATGTTCGAATTGTGTTTAACGTGTTCTCAGTGATGTTCGCCAAAACGTCGCTGTTTTTTTTCTTTTTTTTCTATCTTCGATTATTCGTTTCGAATTATGTATGTGTCGTTCTGTATGGTGTTATGATTCGTTTTGGCTCTCTCGAAAGAGATTATTCGCTCTTTAATGGGGATATGACTCTTGAAAAGGGTTTAAGATCGCAACACGGCATGGCAAAGATGTTCAGCTGTGCATGACTCACTCGGATCGCCCACAAGCAGTAAACGAACTTCCTACAATTTCTGCTAGCATGTAATCGCGATTTAAGTCGCAATCTGTAAAAATACCTGGAAAATTCTTTGCAAACAAGTTTTCCATAAATTAGTAGACAGCTGTGCTTGATTCTTGAACCAACATGGTTCAGTTAAACTCACAACTTGCGATTGGATTAGGAGGATACTCAACGAAGCAACTTGGATAGTAAATATCTCAGCAGAAAATATCCTGATTCTTTTATGTGCGTGTTTATTGTATTCAATACGCGTACTACTACTCCTAGAGTACCGTGATTTGGTACTGCGGTGCGAAGCCCGAGTTAACGCTCTTAGAGCGTCTGGCTTATATAACGAGCGAGACTAGCATTGGTCAGGGTGTCTGTTGACTTAGGAGTGCTCGTAGTTATTATTTATTTATTTTTTATTACACTACATTCATTTCATTGCATTAACACACATACTGTAAATTAAATAGTTTTATTAAATACAACTTGACTCTACTTTACACCTACATTGCTTACTTTACGTAACTACAGTACATATACTTAACACCCAAAAAGGAAATAAGTAAATAGATAACTAAATAAAAAGTCAATAAGATTAACACGGGGATGTTGACTGCTGATTTTGATCAATTTTCCTTTTAATAGCTCATCGGACGATTAATGTTAGTGGAAAAAAAATATGGCTGCGACAGAGCTGGACTACAGGGATAACTCAACTGCTGAGAGCTGTAGAAGTCCAATTATGCAGAGAAAAGACAATCTAAGGCATACACTCCATGTTAACTTCTCATATAGCTTCCCTATACATATTTCCATGGGCATGAGTTATTTAACAAATCGAATGTGGTTTAGCGTGGTGTATAGTCTTATCCACAACGATACGCGTCATCACAGTGGTCAAAATGTTGTGGACTCACGAGGCGCAGCCGAGTGAGTCCGCAACAAATTTTGAGCACTGTGATGACGCGTATCGTTGTCGATAAGACTATCATATCAGATCATATCCGCTTCTTTGGCTTTCGGAGACGGTCGCTGGAAAAACGCTGGCTGCAGCGGGTTGAGTTTCTGTACATATTTCAACAGGCACCAGTACGAATCGCCGATCTCTCCTGTTGAGTACAGTCGAGTGAGGCTTTCGTGGCTGTTTTTTTTCTGAAATTCCTCCTTGGTGGTTCTTTGTCTGGACACTGTAGACCATTTCAGCGTATTCGTGCCCCTCTGCATCTCTCAAGAACCTGAAGTTATCCGTTTTGAGCTGTCTTTGACTCTCGCATCCTCGCCGGCACCAGAACAAGGTTACAATAAACCAGACACGGCGGAGAAGACCGGCAGGGTCGTTGAAACTTAGAAATGGACTGCTTTTTAGCTTCTCTATGTCTTCCTTCTGAATGACAGGCTTGTGTTTTACGTTTTCTTTTCCTTCTTTACGGTTCAACTTCAGCTTACACTCGAGCATTTTATTGGACTTCACAAACAAGGGGTTCTTCGTGATCTTCACCTCTCTTCCGTTGGCGACGAGATGCCTTTCGAGAGCATTTCGTATACCGAGAAGGGTCGACCTACTATATTCTTCTCCCTTTTTTGTCCTGGCCTCCGCATAGAATCTTCTGAGGACGTTATCCAAGGATTCAAAGGTCATGGTTAACAAGTTATAGGGCAGTCCCCGTTCACGGCACCACTCTGCGAGTACAAGGTGAACAAAAGCGAAGTTTCAAACTGTGTACGTACTACACTCAACTGGAAACTTGTTAAACTTTTTTTAAAAGATGTAGTTACCTTCGATTGTAGCAACAATCCACTTTGTGTTTTTCTTCGTCCCCTTCGCTTCTCCGCTACTTATGATTGTTGTTAGGTCCTCATCTGTAAGCAATGCAAAACGAGCATTTTCGGGTTGTTTCAATGTTTGAGGCCGACATTCAGGTAGGTTCCTAACGCTTTCTTGCTCTTTTTCGATAGTTTCCACGCAACTTATTATTTC
Source organism: Platygyra sinensis (assembly GCA_019787425.1). NCBI lineage: Eukaryota > Metazoa > Cnidaria > Anthozoa > Scleractinia > Merulinidae > Platygyra > Platygyra sinensis. The sequence continues at coordinate 28,630 of JAHPZR010003008.1, read as the reverse complement.
TCCATCACTTATATCGTCGCCTATATTAGTTATATCATTGTCAGTTATAAAGTCGCTAAAAAAATCTAGATTAAAATTTGGGAACATTTTAGCGTCGTCCATGTTTGAGAGCTGAAAAAGGCATTGCGTCACACGTTGACGCGAGCAGCGTTGGCATGGACTCTATTCGACAAGGGCAAATTAGCCAATCAGATTGCAAGACTAGCAGCAATTGTGGTAAAAATAAAAATACCATATAGGGAAATATGTATAGGGAGACTATATGGGAAGTTAACATGGAGTATATGCCCAATCTAAGTCCAAACCAACTTCTGAAAAGTAAACTGTAAACCATAGTTAATGGAGGGGAATGGTTATAAAACCCGACAAAGTTCTTTGTTGTAGGTTTTTGTGTTCGCTTTTTTAGCCTTGACCGTGCACAAAATAAAATATTTTTTCACTTCGTACTGAGGATTTAACCAATAGAAACGTGTTGCTTACGTAATTCATGCATAGTGTCTGAGAGCAAAATTAAAAAAAGATTGTGCACGGTCGTTAACCTTCCAACCTAAATCTTGGCATCTTTGTTTGCTCCTTCAATGTTTGGCGGGCTTCATAATTCATAACCATTCCCCTTTATTAACTATGTGTAAACGCAGTACCGCGAAATATTGTTTTTTTTTTTTATATGCCATGCCACAGAAAAATACAGCCTATTAGAATACAGGAAAACCGTTCTAGGTTGGACGGTATAACATCCATTCTTCCCATCATGCACCTCGCACATTTCGCATTGATTCTGTTGGCTACTGGAGTTTCTGTGGCATGGTATAAACTAGATATACAACGCTCTCTCGTGGTATAACCGTGGAATATCCTACTTGTCACTTGTGTTTCTCTTGGTATACTCACTTGCCTAAATGCTCGTGTGTATACCGAGATAATACACTTGACTCATGATATTCCACGATATACCACACTAAAGCGTAACAAGTACATGAACATTCTTTTTAAGAGCTGATATTATTACAAGCAGCTTATTGTCCATGTAGATTTCATCGTTAGTTCTAGTTCGACCTTCTTTTTTTAATGCGTTTGGTGTGTTGATTACCCTCCGAGTAAAAAATTAAATTTTGAGAACATCTTACGATTTCAGCCTGCATATTCAGAAATGATAATTCCTCTACAAACTGCGAAAAGTTAAAAAATGAATACATTTAAAAAAAAAATCCGTTTGAGCTTATAAGGTTGTGTTTTTAGAATAATAAAATGATATGTAAAAAGATAGTTTTCACATGACGGCATCAAATTCAAACTACAAAACTATTGATCCTCTTGAGCTCCGAATGCATGGATGCTTGATTTTGGAATAGATTACGCTTGAATTTCTAATCTAATGCGTGACGCGGCATTTACATGACGATCTAGCCTCTTCCAAACGTTCATTTTTTGGGGCGCAGCGCGGAAAACAGCCCGCGAAAAAAAAAATAAAATAATAATAATAATAAACGCGGCCAGAGGAAAGAATTTGGCTACCTGAAAAGCTCAGCCTTCTATCAGAAAAAGTATTATTTTAATGTTTTTGAGGTCTTCGAGAGATAAACTCGTGCTTTTATAGGAAAATTCATTACCTGACGAAGGAATTCCGCGTTAAATTGGACGCGAAAACTGATATCGCACGAATCGCGAAGCGATGAGTGCGATATCGGTTTTCAAGTGCAATTTAACGCGGAATTCACGAGTCAGGTAATGAATTGTCCTTGAATCGCATAATTGAATAAAATAAGAAAAAAAAAAACCGGCAGCAGTTTGGTTTTATCCTGAGATAGATGACGTAGATGCGAAACAATATCACTGAGCCTCGTTTTCAACTCGCAATTCCACGCTAAATACCTCACTTCGTAAACCAATCGGAATGCAAGACTTTATTCAATTATGCGATTCTGTGGCAAAACTCAGTGACAGATGTTTCTATAAATGCTGATTGTGGGTAAATAAAGGACATTAAAAATTCACGACACCGGCTGAGCGACCAATCATGGTCTCGTCCCACCATCATTACCATCGATAGAAATTATTAGATCGAACAGTTAACTAAAGCTGTACACCTGTCAAAAGTTTTAGCGACGTTTACAGTTATTGGAGAGATCAAGAAGCAATGGAATACAAAGACGTTTTGCTCGTATTCCTGATACAAACTATCCCCATTTTCTTGGCTGAAGAAGTCGTTGACTCCAAGTTTTCCCTTTCATCATACTTCACAACCGTGGAAAAAAAGCGGCTTAAGGGATATGTTGTAAAACGGTTTGATTCTCCCAGTTTGTTATCGTGCGGCCAGCAATGTATGAGAAACGCCTGGTGTACTTCTACAAACTACAAGATGTCATCCAAGAGGGGCGGCAAAGGAACCTGTGAACTGAACAAGCACGACATTTCCCTCATTAACGAAAACAACACCTTTCTTCATGATGAGATGGGAGTTTCGTTCGCGCTATTGTTGAAGGTAAACTGCTGATTTGAATTAATTTTATCTGTATTATTAAATATAGCACCTGTTTCTTAAATTCCCGACTTTTTAAAACTTGTTTATTCTAAAAGACATCGTTGTTAAGCCAAGTTCGCTGTCTCTGTTCTCTTCTCTTCCTTCTTTAGACACGGTGTGACTTTATACCGAAAAGAGAATGTTTTATTACTACAAACGTCTGCTGTCATGGTTTACATTTTATCCACTGCATTGCAATGGCGCGTCAGAGTTTGTTTTGGGTATAACTACACTTGAATAAACAAAAGTAAATTAGCGCCAGATCAATGTAGAGAGCAGGATCAACTTTGAACCAACACACTTTATAACTGACGTAAAGCTGATCAAACAGCTGAGGATGGTTTCTTTGTCTTGTTCAAAGAAGATTGAATTTGTCCGAACCTGTAAACTCAGTGTGCAAGAAGGCCAGTCAAAGAATTGCCCTCCTCATGCGATTAAGGAATCTAATTGTTATTAAGGCCAAACTCTACAACTATACAACTTGTGTACAGCTTAGTGATTCGCGCAAGCTTAAACGGCTACAAGAAAGAGGCTTGAGGGTAGTGTACAATGAAAAGGAAGCTAGTTATTTTCAATTATTGGAAAAGGCCAAGATGCCAATATAAATAGACGTTTGCAAGACATTTGCATTTTTATGTATAAAATTAAATATTATCTATGCCCCAGTAATATTTGCAATATTTTTAAAGAACATAAGTTTAGGTATACTTTGAGGCAATCTGTTTTCTCCACTTCTACGTATACTTCTGTAAAATACGGTAGGCAGTCACTGGGATACTTGCTGAGGACCTAAATTATGGGGGAAACTGTCTTCGGATGACAGATGAGCTAAAACACTTAATGTGTTTAAAAAGCGCATTCGTGGCAAAGATCTGACTGAGTTAATGGAACCCAGCTGCGAGGGTTCCTCAGCTCAACATGACATTTTAAAGGAGCAGTGTCACGAGGATTTTGCTGTTTTACGTCAATTTCGAGTCAATTCTGTGCTAAAATCATTACTTTGAGGCCTTAATCATAAACAGAATGCTTCTGTAAAGCTACGACTAAGATATCAAATGAATTTTATCAGAGAGGGCTAACCATAATAAATTTCTTGAGGATTTTTGGAACACGTAGCATCAAAACTTGAAAAAATTGGCCAATATTTTCAAGTTCAATCCATTTCCATCCATGCCATCCGTAGCGATAGGCGACAGGAAACAGTTTCAGTACCTTCAAATAGTCTTCAATAACAAAACTAGATCATTAGTTTTGGAATTCAGTTGATGCGAAGACACCTTCTAGCTTTTTAAAAAGTTGCCAAATAGCGTGACTATGCCCCTTGAATCTCAATACCTATATTTTAATGTATTGTATTGTACTTTATACTAATGTGTCCCCTTATCAGTATGCGTTTCTCTCAGGCTACATAGTTTGACATTTAAATAAATTTTCTATTCTTTTTCATTCTAAACAGTTGAGGATGGTTTCTTTTAAGTCTTTGATTTTGCTCAATATTTCATATGACTTGCAAAACTAGTTATTTTAATTTTAAGAGCTGAAAAAGCTAAACAAAAATTACTTGTTAATCTATGGCATATACGCAGGAGTGGTAGAAGAGAAGCTAAAAAATCTGAGAAACAATACTGCACCCTTCAAATTAGCCTTTATGCGGCGCCACGAAGCTCTTCGGAACGTCTCACAGGATTGGTTGAGAAAATGATATACAAACAATGGTAACAATGAAACCTAACCCTAAAACAATAGAGCTTCGTGCCAACAAGATCCAATGAAATTAGAGGTTCTAGAGAGCTTCGTGACAACAGTTTATGCGAATGAACACATAATGGCCCACGACTTGCTCCCGTCCGCGCTCGGAGCTCAGTCGGCAGAGCAACTGCGATGATTTTTTTGTAGTTAGTACGGTCAAGCTCCGGGAACTCAAATAAGTTTTATTGCCTAAAGTGGTTCTTTAATACCCTTCTGGGACTTCTAGGTCTAATTCACAGAAGTAAATTCTTAGGTCTATTCAGTTTCTATTATTCACTATATTGATCAACCTCCCGTTTGCCATTCTCAAAACATATATTCTATTTATTTTATTCAGGGATGTTTAACCACCGGATGTCTCAATGGTGGTTCCTGTTTTCCCGACAACGAAAAACAAACCTTTTCTTGTTCCTGTCAACGACCTTGGACCGGAGCTAGATGCGAAGGTAACATGGTAGCAACGAAGTATTTTTTAAATTTATTTTCTTTGAAGTTAAACAGGAAACAGTTATTATCACGCGAATCTCAAACGAGGTTTAACAACATTCCTCCTTGCCTAACAACAACGACTTTGAGCAAACGGCCGGTTTTTCGCTTGCTAATTATGAACTTCAAGACAGTTGCTGATTATACCCAAGTACGTTTCTTGCTGCAAAGTGACAAAACGGGTACTTCGAGTTGTCAACGCAGTCAAACAAGGAAGGAGCATACAAATAGATCATTGTCAAGGGAAAATTGTTGCATTGAACTTGTCTTGGACCAGAATAGCTTAGGAAATCTGAGGATTTATTTCTGTAGTCTTGCTTTATGGAAGCGTGTATATTTATATATACATATATAGTCAAACTAGAAGAAAATGAAAATACAATTATTTTCGGGCTCTGTTGCCGCAATGTTCCTTGAACAAAACTAAACTGGAAATCTGTTTAGAATTTTACTTACAATTCTGTATTCCTTTCCCGAAGTAAACCTTGTATTCAAGTTGCGATTCTTGCTCTGTTTGTATCTAGAGTCTATAAACGAAATAGTGTCTCCCTCACCAGTCTCGAAACGCGTGTTCATTTTTATAAAGATATGCCCCTAGGGAGGTTACGTAATTGCACTGGGATCTTTTGAATAATTTCGTGCAAAACAATTGTGAAGAACTGAATTAGAAATTATTTCTTCAGTTTGATTTATATTTACACACCTAATTTCTATGGTTAAACATGAAAATATACAAAGATATATATTGGCATTTGCCGTATCTTTTAAACTGATCTGAATGACATCACTATCAAACAATAAAGGCAAATATATTATGTCTCTTTTAGATCTAGCAGACTTGAATATTTCAACGTGCAAGGAAATTTATGACAAGAAATTGTAAGTAATTTACTCTCGCCGTTTCGATAAAGACAACGAATATATGGCCAGATCCCGATTTTTATGCAGAGAATGCGTTTGAGAACATACAAAAACTTTACTCGGCTTGAAATCAAAGAAAAACTTCGAAACCGTTCTTTAAAGGAGTATTGAAAAAAAAAAGAAACGAAAAATTCAGAATGTAGTTACAATATAGGAAAAAAGACGGCTAAGTTGCATTGATCATCATGTTGATTCATATGACAATTTTTAGTTTTGAATTTTCAGATTTAGAAGCCTAGATTAAATCTTTTTCTTCAAGTATCCGCTCTTCTACCAAGTTTTGACCGACTAGGAAGTCCAGGGGGACTGATCCCTCACTAACCTTAACCGTAAGCTGCAACTATCGGTTTCACTTTCTGGCTGCTGGATGAAACTTGTTCGATTCTCTCCCACCACCTTCGTTGCGCTGAAAACTTCTCCTCCTCCAATTCCTTGCGGAAGGCATAGATATGATCCTGATAACACCACACACGCTCTAGGGGTGTTCAGTGTGTGGAGACTCGGATGCCATGTCTAGTTGCCGAGATTAACATTTTGATAACGAAAATGAGACATTTCTGCTGGAAAACAGAAACACACATGCTAACTAGCATCTCGAAAAACTGTGTTAAATGTTTATTTGTTGGTTACTCCAAAACATTTATATACGGTCCCTGATAAGCTCGTTGTTTGCCCTTGAAGATCTATAATATTGGTCATGAATCAAAGGGTATTCTCAAAGATTTATGCAAATAATTCTGAAAGTGGTAGTGTGACGATCATCTCGTCTTTCCTATCTAATCCATTTTAAAACATAAACAAGAAGTCTGTATGTGAAGAAAAATTCCGTTTACTATTCCTTTCAGAGATTTTCAAGTTTTTAAAGTATGCAAATTAGCAAAGTGATGACGTCACCTAGTCAAGCGATCCAATATGATGAAGAAATATATCTCAATCATTTTGTATCAGAAATGTTTCATTCTTGGCAGCAGGATTCTACTAAATGTGCTTTACTCAGTAAAAGCTTAACAATTTTATTGTCAAGTCAACATACTGGGTTCCAGACCTCCCCAATATTAAAGGCTTCAAATATCTCCAGAACAAATGCAGATATTTGCAAACGGTAAACGGCGTTTTTGTCCCTTCATGGAATTCTATGCGATACACCTAAAAAATCAGATGATAATAGTACCACTTTCAAGCGCTTACTTAATCTTTTAACTTAGTTTGAGTCAATTCCTCTGATTGACCAGCGATGGAAAAAATTCTGGCAAAAGGAATTCCGGGTACCATTTGAATTCGCTTGCATTTGGAACCTGGCAATGTGCTGAGAGGCCTCGCACATAGCTAGTGCCTTTATTATTATGATTTTTTTTCAGGTCTAAAGTAAACAGCGCCTATTTACTCAAAGTAGGTTTTAACAAGACTGCTGTGTTTTGTCACATGACCAGTCTTGGTGCATGTGGTGGGGGTGGATGGACGCTGACCATCAAGATGAATGGGGCGCAGGTATATGCCAGTTTTTTCTTTTTTGTATTGCCAGTTAAGTCTTCCGTTTGCCAGATTCAAACCTGAGGTGTGGCATCCTTCTATATTTCAGATTCCATTATTTTGTTTACTAATTTGCTTCACAAGCTCGCCTAATACAGTAAGACGATTTCATATACTAAAACGTCTGATAAGATCTTTTTGTTAAAACATAGAGAAATTTTCACTACGATTCTAAACTCTGGAGCAACAACGAATCCTTCAACCTTGAGGCAGGGAAGACTGGGTTTGACTTACAAGAAACCAAGTTACCGACCTACTGGAACACTCCCTTCTCCAAGATTTGTCTTGGAATGAATATCGGCCAAGAGAATAGGTTTATTGCTTTAAACAAGACTGCCAGCTCTCTGTACTCACTGATCGCTGACGGGATATACCGTAGCACTTCACTGGGTCGTGACACGTGGAAGGCGCTGATTGGTTCACAGGCTTCTTTACAGACCAATTGTAACAGGGAAGGGTTCAATGTTGTAAGCGACGACAGCGATGATTACTGGCCTAAAGCAAGGATCGGCATTATTGGTAACAACCAAAATGACTGTTACACTTGTGATTCAGGAATCGGATTCGGCACAGAAGGCGACCCTTTTAACGTCAGTACTTGTGGAAATGGCGCGAACAGCTTATACACAGCAGAAGGTGCAGATATCACAGCAATGGGATACATATTGGTGCAATAAGACCAAGAACTAGACAAAACTGAAAGATTACAACAACGGAAATGACAGTAATGAAACTGATGCTGAATAATGATAACAACGCTGATAATGGCACTAAACTATGTCGATAGCTAAAATTAATGTTAAACTTTAATTTAGTTTCCACTGAATAATGAACTTTCTTTAATGGTTAGAGTTCTAACCTCTTTTCTCTTTCCACATGAAAGCCTGCAATAACCCTTCCCGCACGATGTTGAATTTTTGTAATTTATCTTTCAGTTGTTTACTACATGTATCTCACAGGGGTGAGCAGAAGTCCGGCAAAATAAGGTTAAATGAGTGATCTGTATAAAGTTAAGAGAGTGCAAAGGGGTGAAAAAGGCTTAATTTTTCTCAAAGCTCTTATGCCCGCACATGCCTTTTTCACATATATACGCAATATGAGTTTCAAATGTAGCTTTTTATTTTGTAGGACTCCCAAACTTTTGTTAGAAAGTACGCGTGAAACCAAATTATTATCAATGGAGATTACATTGGATAAATCTCCAGACTAGCAGTCAAATAATATGTCGACCCAACGATCAGTAACTTAGTTTTCAGAGGGTGGAATTGGAGCTTATTAACAATGAACCAGTCGCTTAGATTTTTTTAATTCGGAATTTATATTATTGGTAAGTACACCAAGTATCGTCTGCATGTAAACAGGGAGTAGTGAATTGTAACCAATTTGGTAAATCATTTATGCAGATAAGGAAAAGGAGAGGGCCAAGAATATAGCCTTGGGGAACTCCACAGAGTAAGTTACTTTGAGAAGATAAGCATTCATTCATTAAAAATTGTTGTTGTTGGACTGTAAGATAAGACTTGAACCACATCAATCCTTTATCAGCGACTCCATAAAACTGAACTTACTCTAGTAAAATCGAATGATCAACTGAGGCAAAGGCCTTAAAAAATACCAAGAAAAATGACACCTGTCAAGTTTCCCTTATCCATATTATCGCACATTTGAATCAACACCCAGACTTTCGAGTGGAGAGGGCGGAAACCAGGCTGGAATTTAGAAAGAATAGAAATGACTTTCAGATAGTGATAAAGCTGTTAAAAATCTCATTTCTCGAAAACTCTACGTATTATTGGCAGGATTGAAATGGGTCTTTAATTTCCCATATCACGACGGTCATTGCCTTTATAGACCAGGCACACACGCGCATTTTTCCAGTCATCAATAAAAATTCCAGAGGAAAGTGACAAATCAAATATGAACGTCAAGGATGGAGCAATTATACCAGGCGCGATTTTGAGGAGCTTGGAGGAAATCTTATCAAGGCCAGTGCTTTTCGACACTTTTGAGTTTTTCAGGGTAAGCGCGACATTTTCTACTGGCATATTAGAGAATCGAAGGCTGGAAAATTATTCTGAATGTTGCTGAGCTATACGTTAACGTTATTGGAGGACCTTTTTGTTGATTTAGCGGCCAAAGTTGGTCCTATGTTTACAAATAAATCATTAATCACAGCTTTAGGGGCTTATGATTCAAAAACGGCACGGTGAATTTTTTTTCAACATTTGATAAGCACTACAAGGGGCAATTTTTGGCAAAGTTTAAAAAAAAAATTGGTATAGGTGCCGTTCGGAGCTACCTTAAATTTTTGAAAATAATATAAAAAAAATCACCGTGCCGTTTTTAAATTATAAGCCCCTAAGGCTGTAATAAGGGTACTTTTAGCAAGTCATACTGTTGCTATGGTAACCTATTGAGTACGAAAATGACAACAACGCTTCATTTTCAATATTCAACATATTCAATGATGGTTGGGCAGTTTTTTAATAGCATGATTGTAAACGTCTTCCAAACTAAAATGCGTTTTTCCAAACTTCGCAATTTGGTCGAAAAGACCCTATAATTAACAGAAAAAAAACTGTTTTCCGAGCAATAAAGACAGTATTTCACGGTGAGCACAGTACGAGTTGGAGAAGATTACCAATAACCCAACGAAACTGCGACTTCTAGCCATCACGATAAAACCTTAAATTTATTCGGAACAGATTTAAGCACTTAAAAACCTGAGTAAGAAACTACAAGCAGGTATCTGATGAAAAAATAAGCTACTTTTAATACAGTATGAATCTAACAACACTCAACCAAAGGGTGATTTGGCCTCGAAAGATTCCTAACATTAACACTGTAAAACCTACATCTAAACGAGTTACATTTAAGAGGCAATCCCCATTTCTGCAATATTATCTAATTTTGATATAAAATACAACTAAATCTTAAGCACTCAGAAATTCTGCATCTTAATCCAGTTAAACATAGGGATGCAGAATTTCTGCATCCCCATTGGTGCAATATTAGGCAATTTTCACACAAAATACAACTAAATCCTAAGCACTCAGAAATTCTGCATGTTAGTATATTTGAGCAAAGGGATGCAGAATTTCTGCATCCCCATTTCTGCAACATTAGCTAATTTTTATATGAAATACAACTGATTCCTAAGCACTCAGAAATTCTGCATCTTAATCCATTTGAAAATAGGGATGCAGAATTTCTGCATCCCCATTGCTGCTATATTAGGTAACTTTCACACAAAATACAACTAAATCCTAAGCACTCAGAAATTCTGCATGTTAATATATTTGAGCAAAGGGATGCAGAATTTCTGCATCCCCATTTCTGCGACATTAGCTAATTTTTATATGAAATACAACTGATTCCTAAGCACTCAGAAATTCTGCATCTTAATCCATTTGAGAATAGGGATGCAGAATTTCTGCATCCCCATTTCTGCTATATTAGGTAACTTTCACACAAAATACAACTAAATCCTAAGCACTCAGAAATTCTGCATCTTAATCCATTTGAGAATAGGGATGCAGAATTTCTGCATCCCCATTTCTGCTATATTAGGTAACTTTCACACAAAATACAACTAAATCCTAAGCACTCAGAAATTCTGCATCTTAATCCATTTGGGCCAAGGGACGCAGAATTTCTGCATCCCAATTTCTGCAGTATTGGCCAATTTTCATATAAAATACAATTAAATCCTAAACACTCGGAAATTCTGCATCTCAATCCACTTGGGCAAAAGGATGCAGAATTTTTCTGGGCTCAGTGGCTTTCTTCCTGGCAAAGCACAGCAGTCAAGTTTTGCAGCAACTTAGTGCGATCTTGTGTCCCTGTGCTAACCAGAACAGCACGACGTCCACTTTCTACAGCAGCTACAAATGCATTCCCTGTGAAAGGCAAACTGTGGAAACAATGAACACAATAATTATTGAATTCGAAGTAATGATCACAATGATTATCAATTTATAACACCCGTTTACCCAAACAGTCATTGTTCTCAAATTACCGGTAAATTTGGATTGTAACCATGGCAGTAAAAAATGTGTTGATATCTTCTTGTAAATTTTTCCTTGCTCTGAACGGCGAAACGAAAAAACCTGCACTACCTATGGCAAAGTGTGAAATGCTTTTGAAACGCTTTTCTAGAGCAAAAACGGCCAAGTGTCGGTTGACGTGACATCTAGCTACAATCTTGGACAAAATAAATGAGAAATTAAGACCACCCCTCCCCCCATTTCAATGATGGAAAAAATAGCGCGCTTTGTTAGGCCGCGAGTTCATCATTGATTCGGTGGGAGGGGTGGTTATATTTCTCATTTTATTCTGTCCAAGATTGTAGCTACATTATATTTTGACCTCGCATGTGCACAATGTAACGCGATACAGATACCAAACACTTTTAATATTGATACCCCAATAAATTCGAAAACGGAAATGTCATAAGATAAAATTTAAGAATAATACACGAATATTTTCAGCCTAAAATCGGCAGAAAAATAAGAATATTCAGCCTGGGCCGGAAAAACAACATTCTTATATATAAAAAAAAGTGTATGCCCAGTTCAGTGTAAAATGGGGTTGACTAGCCTACACGACTTCTACGGTTCGTGACATTTGCCGTTCTCTGTTGGGTCACTCGTAAGACAATTTCCGTCAATGTCGTGTAAAACATTTGCCAGATACAAAGTCTCTCTGGAAAGTTAATTCTTGCAAAATGAGCCAAAAATCATACAAGGTATAACGCAGTTTCCATAAATAATAGTTCGCTTCTCATACCAATTCTATATCCAGTTCAGTGTAAAATAGGGTTGACTAGCCTACAAGACTTCTACGGTTCGTGATATATGCCGTGCTCTGTTGGGTGACTCGTGAGACAATTTCCGTCGACGTCGTGTAAAACATTTGCCAGAACAAAATATTTTAGGGCGATCTTAGTCTCTCTCAGTGGAAAGTTAAATTCTTGCAAACATGAGCAAAAAATCATGTAAGGTATAACGCAGTAGTCCCCATAAATAATGGTTCGCTTCCAATATCGTCCTCTATTCGTGCGAAAGCGGGTAGGTCGGAAGGTTGAAAGAATCGGCAATCACAGCAACATCCGGATATTCAAAATTATGAATATGGCCCTGTTCGCACTACGCGAAAATTTGTTTGTTTTGCAAAAAAATCTGTCAACGCGAAGCGATTTCTAGTGCGAACGATTTTTTGCACCCACCAAAATTTTTGCAAGCGCTACGAAACTTCAAAGATTCCGTCGACTAGCTTTGGAGGCTGTAAAAATTTTGTCAGGCGAGAAAATCCTTTGTTCCTTGACATCCATCCGTCATTGGGTCATCAAATTTGAAACATATGGATTACGAAGCGAACGTGACCGTATGACTTCCCGCGAGTGTTCTCTCTCGGAACATATTAAGAGCCTCAGTAAATCGTGGAATGAATCTCTACCCGTTCGCATATTTCTTCTGAACAAGATCTCAGGAAAATGGCGCTGGAGAAATATCAAGTGCGGGTGAAAACGACGGTGTCTTCGCAGCTGAATTAAAACCTCCATAATCCTTAACACGCGTAGCAATCAAAACTATAACTAATTGTTGATTTAGCAAGAACAGGTTCTGCATGAAAAGCAAAAGGCAATAAAGTGCCATAAAAAATTTCGGGGAGCATTTTATATTCACAAATCCGACCGGAAACTTCGCGCGAAACAGACACCGACACACATTTCACGACATCTTGATGTAAATTGATCAAGTGAACTGTCACTAAAAAAAATTCGTATCTTCATGTGCGAACAGGGTTGCGAAAACAAAAAATTGGTGATTACAAAATTTTCGGGTTTTTTGCAAGCGCGAAATTCAAATTTTCGTCTTAGTGCGAACAGGGCCTATAACTTCAATTCTCTGTAGGCCCTCTTTCGTTTCCGGTCACCTTTAAAACAGATCTAATCAATTTCTCATTGCTTACTTCCTTTTCTAGGGTATTTCGAAGTTCAGTATTATTTCTCTAACTCTTTAATCGACTATTACATCTAAATCAGTCCTTTTCTAATCAGAAGTCGTAGGCCCGGTTCATACGTCGAACTTTTCATGTACCGAACCTAATGTTGCTATTAAGTACATGAAAAGTTCGACGTATGAATCAATTAGGATCGGCAGATTTGTATTCGGGTCGACTATACCGTTCTATCCGACTGGGCCTGTCGGATAGAACGCCAAAAGTTCGGTTTCGGTTCATACGTCGATCTTCTTATGGACCGAATCTAATGCATAAGTTACGTTAATGTATTTGCTGATATAAGAGAGTTTGTGATTGTCTAGTGAGCTGTCAAAAAGGCAGTCGTGCATGAAATGGCGCCACCGCAAAAAAATCTAGCCAGTTATTACTGGAAACATTTCACATGCTTTTCCCTTGATGAATATGCGCCTAAAACAAACCTTTAAAGACAAGGCCAGAAGTTACAGAACTGATCGAAACTGAAGGATTTTCACCGAAGCATTGAAGTACGTTTCTTCAAAACATAGTTACAAAAAACAGTTGTTAATGTTCTATATATTAAATAGCATCAGCTAGCTGATGCTAAATAAATATCACAGATATCTGCTGACCCATTGAAGAGTGTTTATTTTGTTCTGTTAAGTGTACGACTGGAAAATTTACTGATTTCCTCTTGGCGGATATTGAGTTCGGTACATGAGAAGTTCGACGTATGAATCATACTGCCGAAATTAATTATTCGGGTCGACCCAAATAGGTATTAGGTTCGGTACATGAAAGTTCGACGTATGAACCGGGCCGTAGAGTCTCGTATCAAAATGTCAGTCGCGTATTTATTTATGGCAGTTTTAGCACAACTCGTGATCAGATGCGGCCGATTACTCTGAAATCGACAACTCGTTTCATATATATGTACAAAGTGGTTACAGTTTTGTTTCTAGCTGACCGTTGCAAATGTTGCGATTTTTGAGTGTTCACCCTTCACTGAAAGGCTACACGGTTTATTTTTCACACCTCCAGGTAGAAAGAAGAGGTCGTTGAAACGTTGCAAATTTTCAGGAACCAAATTTTGTCCTTGAGCCAGTTTAGACTAACAAGAAGAACTGAAATCCTAAGGCCGAGGTACCCTTTTAGAAAGAAAAGAATCTTAAAAAGTCTTACCTTCACAAGCTGCTTCAGTTGCTCTCTTCATGATAATATGCCGAGAAGCTTAGAACATGTTCATACTCTTCACCACTAGTTTTGGAAAGAGAACTACCACTTCTCCGAGTGTAAACTTGGGCGATGCCACCTCTTACTTTGATACACCAGCGATTCATTCGTTAGGCTTCCGTGCGTATTTGAACAGCAATATAATCCCACTTCTCAGAAATCTGTTCTGTCCCCTTCAAACAAGAGAGTATTATTCGCGCACATGGGATATGGCACGATAGCCATGTGACAAGATTCAACCAATCACAGCATTTGTTACTGGCGATTCCAATGACGAGACTAATCCCCGGGGGATTCATCCTATCTTTTCATTGGTTACTTCGAATTTGAACTCAGTCAATTCAGCTCACATTTAGCTACTCGTGAGATGGAGTAACGGCATTTATTCGGGAATCATTTATTTCTCATGGATAACGACAGTATTGACAAGGATGAGCTTTTTACAACTCTATCAAAACGTAGGGGGGAAAACTTCCAAAGTACTCCCACTATTAAAGAGCTGTCAGACCGAGACGTGCAAGCGGCTCCAAGAATTCAAATGAAGGTGAGTCAAATTATGTGATTATGTGTCATGATCAATTTGTCCATTGTTCAGTGGAAAAATAGCTAAATCCTCGTGCGTGTAAGCCCAAAAAATAATCATAATAATAACAATAACAACAGAAAGTGTTCAAAGCTTCTCCGAATCGGCTATACATCAGAATACCCGGCCACTTCATTGAGTAAACAAGAGTGTCTGTTGTAGTGACGTTACGCCTCGTGTCAACGATCGACCCAAGGAGATTGCATGTGCCGAGCGGTGCATTTTGGTGATTCAGATGGGTGAATTTCCTGCAACATTCCGCTCTCTTAAAGATGGAGACTGTTAAATGGAAAATATCCTAACATTTGAAATGTGAATAGCTAAATGGACCTTTCCACGGTGTGAATAATAACGCCATCTTAATTTGGCGCGGGGAGGGAAACTTAAAATTATTATTAAAATGTATCGGATTTTCGCCGACTTTTATAAACCGCTAAAACGTCGCTAGAAAGAGACGGACTTCGAACATTTGCCACTACTCTTTTAAGTAGTTTTATTGATGTCATTCGTTCAACAAAAAATAAGCCCATTTATTTATCTGCAACTTGACAGTTGTGTCGAATTGAAGAATTCAGTACATGATGTAAATGTTGGCCCTTCTTGTGGAGCTCCTTGTGTTTGATAAGGTCAAAGAAGAAAGATATATTTTAGGTTACAATTAATTCACTCTAGGTTTTTTGGTTGAAGATGAAACAATTTAGTACTGGTTTGCTGCTGCTGATATGTTCAAAACAGATCTAGACTTGCAAACAGTGAGGATCAAAAATGTAAATCAGCAGAGAGATTGACCTTCTGAACCCAAAGTAAAATGTTTGCTGTTCTTCATAACAGCACTGCAAGATAATTGACAGCAATGAATAGAATGCTTTTCATTTGAGTGTCATAAAACCACATCCAAAGGAATTAATCTCACCAGTCACAAAAAAAGAAAACTGAGGAGCAGAATACGAAATAATTCAAGGCAAGATGATAATTACTTTCGACCCTCAATTGAAAACGGCTGTAATGCAACCTACAGCTGAACCTATGACTGGTTTTCTCTAGCACACAAGCATAAGCAGAACAGCAGTGACATAAGCATAACCAGAAACATAAAAAGAACGCCTGTGTCTAAATGCCCGGCAGCCGGGCAAGAAATTCCCGGCAGTTAGAAATTTTCACTGAAAGATTCTTTCAAATTTTTTGATGATATTTGATGTTTCTTTAGAAATGGAGATCGATTTCAAAAATTATGTTGGTGTGCAAGATGACGAAATAACCGAGCCGCTGCATACTATAAAATCGGCATGTGCCTGACACTTAGAAAATTTACGCTGACATCGGCCGTTAGAGATAAATCGAGTTGCTACAGAAAGCTTCTTTTGGGAACCTAATGAGAAGATGCGATGCTTGTTTGGAATAGCCAAGCGATTCTAAAAACTATTATGGATTTGTAGTGGACGAATTCGGCAAGCTTGTGCATACCATAAAATCACATTGTTCTTTATCCGACTGCCGGTCACGGTCTCCAATAGACTAAATGCCCGGCAGTCAGAAATAGTCACCGAATTCTGACTGAAATCCTCAGTCAAACCTATTGAAAGTATTTGGTGTTTCTTTAGAAATGTCAAGCGATCCTAAAAAGTAAATTGGTTTTACATTTGATGAATTTACCGAGCTTGTGTATACCGTAAAATTGCGTTATCGACACAACCATTTGTGAGACTGCCGGTCACGATCTCAAATGGTCTAAACGCCCGGCAGTCAAAAACTAAACAATTTACGGTATATATATACACAAGTTCGGTAAATTCGTCGAATGTAAAACCAAAATACTTTGTAGGATCGCTTGACATTTCTAAAGAAACACCAAATACTTTCAATAGGTTTGATTGAGGATTTCAGTCGGAATTCGGTGAATAATTTTGACTGCAGGGCATTTAAAGTCTATTGGAGACCGTCGAACCGGCAGTCGGATAAAGATGGTATATGCACAAGCTTGCCGAATTCGTCCACTACAAATCCATAATGATTTTTAGAATCGCTTGGCTGTTCTAAACAAACATCGCATCTTCTCATTAGGTTCAAAAGAAGCTTTCTGTAGCAACTCGTTAAATATCTCTAACTGTCGATGTAAGCTTAAATTTTTTAAGTCTCAAGCACATGCCGATTTTATAGTATGCAGCGGCGGCATGTACTAAAACCCGAAACAACGAAACGAAACGGCCGAAACGAAACGACCGAAACGGAACGGCCGAAACGAAACGACCAAAACGAGAAAAAAATATAGGTAAATAAATGAAAAAGTTTAAAAAATACGGCCTTGTTCTCTGTCAGGTTACTATCGCAGCCTCATCTCGCACCTAAATCCACGTGTGTGAAATCGTGACATCACAAATTCGCGCCGGGCCTGTAAAGTTTGTATAAATTAATTATATTACCTTAAAAGATGTTGATTTGTAACTTGCGATATTATTAAAAATTCCTTACAATGTAGATCAAGTTGAACTTTCTCCCAGTTGGTCACACCCATGAGGAAATCGATACTTTCTTTCAAATCACCTGGACAAAACTGATTTGTGCACTGTGGATGGTAAGTGTGATATCTGTTGATTTTGTTGGAAAGGTAACCACATGTATGATATTTCAAACAGGGAAAAAATTCAGTTCAGTATATTTATTTAGTCAAAACAAGATAAACAATTAAATGGTGAATACCACTTCAGTAATACGTGCTTAAGTTAACAGTGAACTGGTTTAGAACATAAAAGTGAATCTGAGAAATAAATAAGACAATTAAAATAAACGTTTCTGTTGAGGGACTGAAAACATTCAATGAAGCCAATTAATGTACACTGTATATGTACAATAATTAGCAGAATACCAAGCTAACATAACTTTTACATGTAAGTGAGAGAATATTTCTGGAGACAAATCCCAGGCTTTTAAAATTTTTGGATTGAACCTTAAATTCCATGGTCTGATGCTTGCAGCTAATGAAAGTAACAATTGACAGCTTTTGTTTGTTCTTAGAAATGATACATGATGCAATGCATAATTGTCTGACTACCATCAAAGAGTTTTCGTTTACAACCTATATCTAATTCTTGTTTCTTTCCCTTAGTATACTATCTAGTCACGTCCAACTAGAAGACTTAGTCTTGTTCAACCACGTCAAATAAATTGACGTTGAAGGTCCAGAGAAGGCAGCATCATTTTTGGAGCATGTGGGTGGAGGAAATTAATGACTTGGAAGCTTTGCCTGGAGAATGCGAATGCCCTCTGGATGCACTTCAATCTGCTGAGAAAGTTAGGCCCACCCCAGGCCTGTTGACTGTGCCATTCCAGACCATCTCCATTATTCTTCATGCATTCCAGCTGACCAATGACATGAAGTTACAGCCAACAAAAAGTGAGCTCTTAAGTGAAAAGTATGCTTTGTTAAAAAGGCAGTCGCAAGAAAAGGAAGGACAGTAGACGGTTTTGATTAAGTTAATTTTTTACATGTTTGCCACTGCAGAGGTTTCGCTTCCACAACTGTTGTACTTTAGCTCATTGCAGGGAGTGATTTAATTTTCATTCATCATTCACCAAGATGCAGAATTTTTGCATCCTTTCTTATAGTTTAGGTAAAGATACAATGTCATTGTGACTGAATTTGTCATTTACCAAGATGCAGAATTTTTGCATTCTTCCTTAGTTTAGGTGAAGATACAATGTTTTTGACTTAATTTGTCATTCACCATGATGCAGAATTTTTTCATCCTTCCTTAGTTTAGGTGAAGATACAATGTTTTTGACTGAATTTGTCATTCACCATGATGCAGAATTTTTGCATCCTTCCTTAGTTTAAGTAAAGATACAATGTTTTTGACTGAATTTGTCATTTACCATGATGCAGAATTTCTGCATCCTTCCTTAGTTTAGGTAAAGATACAATGTCATTGTGACTGAATTTGTCATTCACCATGATGCAGAATTTTTGCATCCTTCCTTAGTTTAGGTGAAGATACAATGTTTTTGACTGAATTTGTCATTCACCATGATGCAGAATTTCTGCATCCTTCCTAAAGTTTAGGTAAAGATACAATGTCATTGTGACTGAATTTGTCATTCACCATGATGCAGAATTTTTGCATCCTTCCTTAGGCGGTTTAGGTAAAGATACAATGTTTTTGACTGAATTTGTCATTCACCATGATGCAGAATTTTTGCATTCTTCCTTAGTTTAGGTGAAGATACAATGTTTTTGACTGAATTTGTCATTCACCATGATGCAGAATTTTTGCATCCTTCCTTAGTTTAGGTAACGATACAATGCCATTGTTACTGAATTTTCGATTTGCTAAGATGCAGAATTTTTGCATCCATCTTTGGTTTAGGTAAGGTTACAATGTTTTTGACTGAATTTGTCATTAACCAAGATGCAGAATTTTTGCATCCTTCCTTGGTTTAGGTAAAGATAGTGTCATTGTGACTGAATTTGTCATTCACCAAGATGCAGAATTTTTGCATCCTTCCTTGGTTTAGGTAAGGTTACAATGTTTTTGACTGAATTTGTCATTAACCAAGATGCAGAATTTTTGCATCCTTCCTTGGTTTAGGTAAAGATAGTGTCATTGTGACTGAATTTGTCATTCACCAAGATGCAGAATTTTTGCATCCTTCCTTGGTTTAGGTAAGGATACAAAGTTAGTGTCACTGAATTTGTCATTCACCAAGATGCAGAATATTTGCAGCTATCTTTGGTTTAGGTAACGATACAATGTTTTTGACTGAATTTTTCATTTACCAAGATGCAGAATTTTTGCATCCTTACTTGGTTTAGGTGAAGATACAAAGTTATTCTCACTGAATTTGTCATTTATCAAGATGCAGAATTTTTGCATCCTTACTTGGTTTAGGTGAAGATACAAAGTTATTCTCACTGAATTTGTCATTTATCAAGATGCAGAATTTTTGCATGGGTGGTTGTTTTAGTTTACTGTTGAATGGTTTTGCTTCACCTTCTCAATTACCTATGCCAGATGCAGAATTTTTGCATCCACAACTTGTTTAGCTTATTGTAGAGAGTGATTTAGCAGAACACATGTATACAAGGTGATTGTGACTTAAGCGTCCACTTGTATGGAGCATTTCTAACGCAGAATTTTTGCATTTTATGTCCATTCAGACTTGGCGAACACAGTTTCTCTGATCCCAAAAATTGCCCAGTTGAATAAAAACATTCTTGACTGTAACGATTCCCTTGTCATTGTGATTATATACATATTCACTGAACACAGAAAAGAGTCGGAGAAATTCTTAGGTAATGATCGGAAAATCCTTAGTTCGACTCAAGTTTGGAAAAACGCATTTTAGTTTGGAAGACGTTTGTAGCATCAAGTGACAAAGAGTGGCTAGACCGACCCATTAAAATCTAAGTGCTGGAAACGTTTTTGAACCACTTTAAGGCATTAATAGTGTAGTAATGTGTAGTACAGTAAACAATGTAAGTTCAAAGTAGATCGTGCCAAGCTGTATGTAAGTATTTAATGTACAGTGTGTGAGGTTAAGGACTCTCCTCTTCAAATGCAATGAAATGAATCAAGTATAATAACTTAAAAAAACAAATTTTAAATACGAAAACTCAGTCGTCGCCACTAACGATAGTCTGGCTTGTAATATAACTACACTTTAAGCAAGTCATGCGGAATGATGATGATGATGTTGATGATACTTTATTTATGTGTCAATTGAAGATCTAGCTCCAAAGTGACAAGGTACTAATTGGGGACACAGTATATAAAAATGAAAATTCACAATATGTACATTAGAACATATATGTACGTTAAATATGTTACAAAATATGTACGTTAAATATGTTAAAACTACAGTAATTTAAGCTATCAAAACATATCAGAATAAATGTGCTACGCGTCACAAAGCATACACGTACTGTTCATGTTCGTTAATGAAATTATTTAGATCTATTCGTCTAATTCTATTTGTAATCTTGTAATCTGTCCGATCTTCTAACGTCCATACTCAGGTTTGACCAGAGAACTGGTCCTAAATATCTAATGCTGTGTTTACCGAATTTCACAGTGTTAAATCTCGGTACTATATTGAGTTAAGTGAATGTATACTTTGCTACAATGTAGGAAGTAAGGGAATGGCACAATACACCAACTTCTTTCTAAAAGGTAGTACATTGTTAACTGGGGAGAATCAGCCCCATATATGGGTTATTGACCAAGATGGCTGGATATTTGCCAAGTTCTTTTTTGCGTGTTTATGTGATCGAGACGGAGTTGAGCTCCATAAACTCGCAAAGAAAGAACGAGGCGAGATAGCTCCATCTTGCCCGCTCGGGTAGCCAATCGCAGCGCGCGATTTGGCTTATCTTGCTCGCTCACGGAGCCTCCTCGGCTTTTGAAGCAATTATCATTTGAATAAGTTTTCTCAATTCAACTATTATATCTGAGACGTGAAATGTACATGATTCTCAAAAAATTTGCACAATGTGCATGATCCTTTCACCTAATATACCATTTTACAGTTGTCGGCTTAGTGACCTGGCCCCTGAATGGCAGCGAGGCTGGAGTTGACCTTGTTTTGATACAGACCTCACTGCTTTTATTGTGCAAATCAAGTTGTTCTTATGCTAACTAGTTGGCATTTACATGAGAAAAGCTGAGAGGTCTGTATCAAAGCAAGGTCACCTCCAGCCTCGCTTGCATTCATGGCCAGGTAAGGGACTGTGCAATAATTATCTAGAGGGGGGGGGGGGGGGGGGTTCTAAAATTAGCAAAGTAGGCCTTAAAATAAGGTTGCACCCCCCGTGAATTAAGGTTAAAATAACTTCTTGTCCACCCCCGTCTAGAGGGGAGATTACTTTCAACCCCCCCCCCTCCCCAACCTCCGATCCTCCCTACATCCCTCTTTACCTTTACACTACTTCTGGTATGTCTGCATCATCAATAAATAAAATTTGGAAGCTGCGCTCCACATAATCGTCGCCTGATGAACCACCTTCATACTCGGTTGACTCCTCCTCAGAATCACTTGAGGTATCATCATCATCATCATCATCATCATCATCATCATCATCATCATCATCATCTTCGATGTCTTCATCAAATGTTCTTGCTACAGAACCATCTGCATGCTTAAGTATTCGCTCAACCAATTGTGCCTTGTTTCCAGATACCATTACACCTTCTTGCCCTAGATAGAGCCGAAGTTGCTTGTTAGTCAGTCTTTCAACATCGTCTCTGCTCTCCCAACAAATATCTTCTGGAATGATTTTTCTTTCCAGATTTCTTTTGTCTGCTTTTAGAGCCAAGATTCCAAAAATTGATTTTGATTAGCTTACATGTAATATACATTATCTTGAGTCCATGGATTGAGATCAGACCTCTCAGTTTAACTTCTAACCCTCCCCTACAAATGTTTAAGAAATTACATCCTACCCCCCCTACCCTGCGCTTTGATTTACGTTCAGGCTCCCCCCTATTAATCTTAGAACCCCCCCTCCAGATAATTATTGCACAGTCCCTAACTAAGCACACAACTGTAAAATGGCCTATTGCTGCGCTGTGACAATTTTTGAATATCCATCAACTCGTGTCAAGTTGTTACCTAGCTGTTTGTCAGTTCTGAGCGAACACGTTGCTTCGCAAAGCAAATGGCAGAGTGCACATTTAGACTTCCTAAAACTAGGGAAGAAGAGGAAAAGTGTGTGGCCAGCGCTATTCCGAGGTATCGTGTGCATTTAGTCTCATAAAATTTCTAATGTCAGTGCCATTTCGTAAAATGTGTGATTAAATAGAATATTATTGTTTATTGCCACATGTTTTTGTCTCTTTATCAATATGCAGATTAAGAAAATTTGCATCCGTGTTTGAAATCGTTTCAAACACGGCCGTGTTTTCAACTCGTTTTTCATTGTATTTCTAACCCTGATTGGGTAAGAGCTGCATGAATAATTAATGAGTCTGAGAAGGGTAATTAAACTGTGATGAGAAATAAGACGTTTTGTCGAAATCATTCTGATAAGTTCTTGAGACTTTACTCTAAGAAAATTTAGTTGTGTTTTGGCAAAACGCTAGTGAAGTTATTTCGTAATTTCACGAGTATTTTTTTTATTACCTTTTGTGACAAATTACCCTTAGGATCATAGGTTTTTGACTGAACTATTTTCCCACATGGTGTGACAGTCGACAAACTGTGAGAGATACCAGGTGCTGGCGAAAAATTAAAAGCTTTGAGACTCAAAATGTTTATATTTTTCACTTTTTAAACTCGTGGATACGTGAAGCGTAAAAAAGAGTTTCTTTCCCTGGGTATAATGTCACACAGTGATTGTCGATTTTATTCCATGCGATTCTGTCAGCCACTACACATGCAGAAGCTAAATGATGACATGATAGGAGATGACAAGAATAATGGCTGAATAATGAATTATAAGTCAGGCTCCTGAGCCTGGAACATGGTAAACAATACAGCTAACTAAGCCATAGTTATACTGAACAACGGGAATCTACTTATCTATTTTGAGTTCAGTGGTTCCAGAACAAAAAAAAGCAAGGTATATCAGCTTACAACTTTAAATAGTACTGATCTGGAATATTATTTTTAGGAGTAGTCCATTTTGGGGCCGGGGTTGTCCGTTTGAGGAGTCCATGGACTGGGGATCAGTGTTTTGTCCACTCACATAATTTTTATAATTCAGTAACATCTAAACCTGAAGATGGCTGGTCTGGTAACCCGAAATATTGTTTTAATTAAATATAAAACACGTTGTGTCAGCCTTGCAGTAGTGTTTGACTTGTTATCGTTTTGCTTTTCAAGTTTGACTGATTAAATCTCCTTCGAGATCCAACGTTCAATCAAGCAAGATCTTCGTTCATGGCTTTGCAGTTTATAGCACTTACCTGAGACTTTTATCTCCAGTTGTCCACTTTCAACTGACATCGATTGAAGTTTAGATTAAAGTTGTCTTACATACTTGGTTTCTTTATTTAAGTACATTCGGCATTTCAACTCTGCCGGAGTGGGATGTCTAAATGCGCGAATTCCCAAATACTGTCTTTTGTTTACATTTTTGCTTCTTGATTGAAAGGATAGCAAGGGGAAAGAAACCCCCTTTGAGCTTGTTGGAACACATGTATGGGCCGACAGATTTTTTGGATCAACACTGAAAATGCTCCCAAAAGAGGCTAATTATTTTGATATATTTTACGTGCAATATATATAGAGACAGGTGGTTCCACATTGAAAACTGAAGAAGTGTTGTCTTATAAGAAACCTAAACTATAGCCTTCAATGAAATGCAGTGAGAAAGGTCCGTTCGCACAAAAAGAAAAATGTTCTTTAATGCATGCAAATTTTCCAAGCAGGCAGACCAACATCAACATCAACATCTGGGTGGTGGTGGGGGGTTGAAGTACTCTAATGTTTTGCGCAGGAGTGTCCAATTTGACCCAAGAACCCCTAGCTTTTACCACTTCAGCTGCAGTTCTACTACCCTAGCTAATATGTGTGCAACAAAAGCCAACCAAGAAGCTTACGCTTTATAAGATAAGTGCGACCTTGCATGATACGAGCTTGTTTTAACACACTTTAATAATGCACCAATAATTGCAAGTTTACCAACATGTTCCATCTCTAGATCACTTAATCCACGAGTTTGACTATAGGTCTCCTTTGATTACAATCTGATATCGTTTTGGAATTGCAAATCTTTTTTTCGTGAAAATTCCATGCCATCTCGCGTGAGAGAGGTTGAGTGACTTCAATACTTTTCATTAACATACATTGACGTCAGGTCAGTAAAGTTTTTCCCGCCTTCTTAATCCTGATTGTCAATTCAAATTTCAGACGCGTCACCTATATGTAAGGTTATAAACCAGCCATATTAAAAAAAAACGCCTGTGATGCACTCCCGGCTAACCAGTTAATAGAAACAGCTGTAATATTCTCACGTTGTTTTGCCGGCATCACTTGCTTCTAACCAGCGAATATACACTAGCAACGTTCTGTTCTGCCAACATTTCCTGCAAAATAAATTGTTATCGATTGTTATCGATACCTGAAGATTCGGAGACAGGCTACATAGACGTACAGAGCTCTTTATTTGTAATCAGTCAGGCCATTGTCTTAGAAGTATAGTTGTGCCAGAAGCTAACGTTATCAAGTGGGGGCACTGGACCCGTTTTACTCTTAATCAGATCCACGACAATTTCAAGGATGCACATTTATTTCACACCTTGTAACACGCTGACTTGTCCTCAGAATGCCTGAAAGCCCATTTCCGAGAACCTCTTTTTTAAAGTTTCCGAACACAGCTAGACCCGGAACCCCTGCAAGGGACTGCCTTCAGTGGTCTATAACTCGATCCTGGAAGTGAGACACAACAAGCTACGATTTGGAAGCATTCTTCGCCAATCTGGAGGTCGTTACTGGGACATACCCTTCAAGTGAGGTTTGAAACAGTAGAATATGTTTTTGTTTATTGACATTACGTACCATGCTCGCTCCAGTGTGTGACGGTTGTGAGTTTACTCTAAAGGACCGTTCTCCAAGGGAAGCGAGTCTCCCAAACACAATTACTGACAGTTACTGTAAGCTATCCAAAATATTGTAAGCATCCTTTATGTCTCTTGTGAATGTAGAAATTTCTGCCAAGGGACCCTTGAATAGAGAAGAAACGAGGCCTTTCAGTGTATAGGTCAGTCCATGGTGAATGGTTTAGCTTAACTTGCTGGACTTAGTAGCGTTGAACACAAGGAAAAGAATTTCAGTCTTGAATTCGTTATTGTACAATTGCGCAACTTGCGCCTGGAACCAGAGAGAGAGAAAAAATATTTACAACAAATAACTAGATTATTTCTTGTTACAGAAAGACCGTTGCTTTAAGAATCATTGTTTACAAATTTCCTCATTAATACGATTTTGTACAGAGAAGGCATTACGCTAGACACGAATTGACTACAAACGTTTTAAGAGCTTTTAAATAAGACTTGATCAGTAATGAGTAAAATTTGGTGAAATGTTTTCGTAATATCCGAGAAGAAATTGGCTTTCAAAAACTGCAAAATTTCTTATCTAGGTGCCAAAAGGGCTAATGAGCTCATACATTCTTGTACACTTTTCAAAAAGTATTCGATGCATTGCCTCAATTTCCTTTCTGTGCCCTGTCAAAATTGAAAACTTGGCTTATGTTTTAATAGCTCCAGCAGAAACTGTATCGCTTTGCCTTAGTAAATATTGTAAACCAAGATTCTTCTAGAGAGTTAGGACTTTGACAATTCCAGGCAGTGCACTTATAGGAGTTAAGCCCTGGTCAAACGAACCGGCAAGTAGTCGCAAGTGGACGCAAGTTCAACTTGCGTGGAAACTTGAGTTGGGTGGCCAAACGCACTCGCAAGTTACCTCACAAGTACACGCAAATCGCACAAGAAACGTTTTAAGGCAGACTCCCCTCTATCTCATTGGCTAATAATAGGTTAATGGACGTCACCCAACTTGCGTTGACTTGGGTTGGGTGGCCAAACGGGGAAATACTTGCTTTTACTTGCGTGCAAATTTGATCTCGATCAAAGTGAGCGCAAGTCATCGCAAGTCAACGAAAGTGCACGCAAGACCTGGCCAAACGGAGTCGCAAGTAGACCCATGTTTTCAACTAGCGTTTACTTGCGACTCCGTTTGGCCAGGGCTTAATTTTAATTTCTTCACGAGGCTACGTCCTTAGGATTAGGGGTTTGCCAGTTTTGCACAAAGCGATTCTTGTGATTTCCTTTAAATAATTAAGGAGTTGACGTTCAGTGCTTCTGTTTTGTACTCGTTCAAAGAATTTACCGACGTCCACAGTTGATACATGTCAGCGGAGACACCAGACACATGCTTGAATACCATGGTCCAACCTGTTGGAAAGGGGAATCATGAACTACGAACTTAGAGAATTTTGGTTACATTGCACCATCAGATTTTTTTAAAATTTCCAAAAGCTTACAAAATGGTTCAGTCAGTAAAGGTGTGTTTGCAATTGCAAGAAAGAGCTTTGATAAAAAGGTTACTGCAAGAAATTGGGAGCCCTACTAGTTTTGTTTGTTAAAACTGCAAATTGTGCATGGGGCCTTAGATTGTTCACCTTTCTTAGCCCCTTCTATCAGCTGGCACCTGGTGCGAAGACATCTCTAGATCTGGAACCCTAAAAGAAAATTTTAATTTTTTTCTAGGGTGTGAAGCTAATTCGGTGAACAAGCATGACGAATGCCCTGTCTAAATTTACTCTGCTTCTGTCAACGACACCCTATTCAAACACTATCAGGCCATTTACCCGTTATCTCTGCAACCGACGAAAAACGTGTAATCAAGTAACAAAACTTATGCGCAAAGCTAAAATGAAACAATTGGACTATTTTTATTCTGATTTTCAGACGTGGTTAAGCTCGCTCGCAGCCACGCGCTGATAAATCGTCTAAGGATTACAGCTGGTGTGATTTCTGTTACCTCCTCCCCAGCTGGACTGGTCACAGTAGATATCCATCACTTCCGAATGGTCACTCAGGATTTGGAAGACACCATCCTTGGTTAAGCCAGAGTTCAACAGCTCCGCGCAGCTCTTGTAACCTAACGAATATACAAAGAAACGTGATATTACTAACACAATTAAGATTGACGCGTTTGAATATAATCATACACCGTAATGAAAATCATCTTGAAAGAATTAAAGTGTCTATACCGCCAAAAAGTTATTTTAGATTTTCATCATCTCTATAACATCTAAAAATGTCTTCAAACCCAAAAAAGTGAATTCCGATGCTTTTTGCCATAAAATCAAGCTTCAAATTTCCCGCCTTGGCCACGCCCAATGAAGATGACCGCGTAATGTTAGATTGGTGACGAATGACGTCACTTCAGGAATATCTCGAAGCTTTATGCTTTTATTTTGCTTGCTTGACGACCGCATTCCTTCGCAAACTTCAATTTGTTTGTTTTTTGGCGAGGAAAACTCCTCACCACTACTGAAACAACAATTACCTAAACTAGAAGGATCTCGTGATTCCTGACTTGACGTCACGACCCATTCAGAAACCCAGACTCTTTTCTGCACTGACTCACGGTCAACTTCATTGGGCGTGGCTGAAGCGGGAACTTTAAGGCGATATCTCAGGGCGTTAAAATCTCAGAATCCAATTTTTTTTCTTAGAATACCTTTTTACACATTATAGAGCTACCATAACTATAAAAACCCTGTTGGCGGTATAGACACTTTAAAGATGGAGAAGATTAACACGGATTACAAATGACGACCTTGAAACATTTAGTCTAAATTTCAAAAAGATTCCCAAATCGTCTCGTACAGAGATCCTTTAACATGTACTAATGAGTAGAGATAAATGTCCACATTGTGGAGGCATCGATTGTGCGAGTTTTAGGGTTATTCAGAACGTGAAAAATGGTTAGCGCCCGTCTTTAGAGGGTAGAGAATTGATTTGTAACTAGCTTCTTACCCTCGTCGTGTGTTTTTCCTCAGAAACCTGACGCGTACTTCCACTTGAAGTCGTACTTTCCATCTGCTGGATAACAGGTCTCTGCGTTCTTGCACGGATGGAGATCAGAAGGATCCTGGGGAGAGGCAATAACCGGTGAAATTA